>JBAIZL010000004.1:244264772-244534772 GCA_036971475.1 Prosapia bicincta | reverse complement strand
ACTTTATAATTGTTGAGGACGACCGTTTTGGGAGATGTGTCTTATTATGAACTCAAACCGTCTGGTCAGTTAACAATGGGGCATATCTCCCGAAAAGCCTGTCTCAAACAATTATAAAGTAAGGCTACTATAGACAAGTGTAATATATTCACAAGTGGTTTTAGTTGGAGCAGATGAAAGAGTGTAAAACTTCTGAAAGAATGTAAGGCATTGATCTTTAGAAATAGTTCAGGTTCATCTTGAACTTGAGTGATAATTAATATACTAAACACTTTTAGATGTTTTAAACTTGCCTGTAGTAGCACTTACTTTGTTTGTTGCGGACAGCCGTTTCGGGAGATGTGTCCCATTATCATCTCAGACCGTATCTACATTGACATAATATCTAACCTAAAAATTCTTCATAAACAACACAGAAATAACCAACGTTACTTAACTGAACGATACGAAATATACAAACACTTCAAACTTCACCCTACACACATACTCAATACACAATTACATTACAACACACACGTACTTTTTAACATCATAACTCCTAATACACACAAAATATACCCACACCACCATAATATCCCACCTCCACCCTAACCTACAAAAACCTTGAGATCAGTTACAGTCTGAGTTGACAATCTCCAGAAACAGCCGGCCTCAAAAATATAAGTAAGTGCTACTATAGGCAAGATTGAAAATATTTACAAGTGTTTCAGGGAAAACAAGTAGCTCACGTGAAGATGGAATCAACAAATACAAATATTAATACGCATATAAATCCCCAATCTGATGAAAAATCTTACAAATGTTCCCAGCGTAATTATTCAGCTGCACAATCAGAAAAGCTTAAAATCCATATGTAACCCATACTTGTAAAAAAACCTTATAAATGTTTCTAATGTAATTATTCATCTGCACATTGAGGAGAGCTTAAAATCCATTTGTCTACAAATTTTGATAAGAAACCTTACAAATATTTACAGTGTAATTATGCAACTTCAGAGAAAGGAAGACTTAATATCCACATGCGTACCCATTCTGGTAAAAAACTTACCAACATTAGTAGTGAAATTATTGAACTGCAGCAAAATTTAATCTTAAAATCCATTTGCGTACCCATTCTGGTGAAAACCTTTCATATGTTCCCAGTGTAACTATTCAGCTGCAGAATCAGGAAAGCTTAAAATCCATATGTGAAAAACCTTATAAATGTTCCCAGTGTAATTATGCAGATTCAAAAAATGGAAAACTTATAATCCATATGCCCACCCATTTGGGTGAAAAACCTTATACATGTTCCAAGTGTAATTATGCACCTTCAGACAAAAATAAACTTAAAATGCATATGCGTACCTATTCTGGTGAAAAACCTTATAAATTCCCCCAATGTAATTAATTAACTGCACAATCAGGAAATTTTAAAATCCTTATGCATACCATTCTGGCTAAAACCCATTTACTCTTATACCCTTATAAGAACATAGGGATCCTTACTTAAGCTTCAAATCTATGTTAAGTATAAACATTTATGTTAGTTATATTAGATTATGTATTTGATAAATAAAAATGGCATGATTGTCTGACTTATTCATAATCAATACACAGCTTAAACGGTGTTTAAGCGCCTTTCGGTCACTTGACCATTGTCGAATTACAGTGATTCGACAATGGTCAAGTAACCGAAAGGTGCCTTATCACAAAAGGTAAAATTATTTCACTTAGTCGTGGAAAAAATTATTTACAAGTAATAAAATTAATATATATATATATATATATATATATATATATATATATATATATATTCACTTTAACTTTGTGTACCTAAACAAGAATCTTACTTGGTATTTATTGGAGTTAACGTTCAAAGATTGATAGTATCTTCATTGTCGAGCATCAGCTTGAGTTGATACTCAGCAATGAAGATACTATCAATCTTTGACAGTTAACTCGCTTAAATACCAAGTAAGATTCTTGTTTAGGTACATATAGTAAACGTGATAGGTGAATACAAGAAAACAGTGTTGCATAGTTGATATATATATATAATCACTTTAACAATAGTTTATGACTATCCAACATTTTAATCTTGTAAATGTTTCAAAACTCACTGTAACAGAACGTTTTTTATCGCTATGTGGCAATCTTCATGATTGTCTTCTGCTTAGAGATGTCAGGTCAAGTGGTGTCGGTTTTTAGGCAAGTTTTAGGTAAGATCAAAGAGTATGTGTTATTTGTATTATGTTTGTTCGTTTAATATTTTTGTACTTTGTGTTTTTGTGTGTCTGTAAATTTCATATTGTTCTAGTGTGTTGAGATGTGGTCCTTTTTTGTTGATGCGTAGGATTTCTAGGTTATGGTAAATGTCTGTGTATTTGTGTCCTGTTTCTTTTATGTGAATGTAAAATGTTGAGTTGGTGCTCTGTTTGTGTTCCTCGACTCTTTGTTTAAAGCTGCGATCAGTTTGTCCATTATCCATTTTTTATTTTTCACCATTTTCAAAACTTTGAGGCATTTTTTTATCCCTGATGTTTTTATCAAAAATATTCGTTTTATTATTTACTTTTCTCTTACTAGTATATTGGCAATAGTTGATCTGATCACAATTATTATTATTTTTATCATTTATTTTAACATTGACTTGTGAGTGACCTTTATTCTTAATGGTAAATTTATTTTTTACATAGTGAATTACATCCCTAATGAATGCCTTCTTTACTGGTTTTCTAGAATTTGTCCTGCATACTATTGATTTATGACCCAACTTTTCACATTTAAAACATTTTATTTGTTGACGAGGATGGCTTTATCACTAACTGTTTTTAATAATAATTATTACTCTTATTAGAATGTCTATACACATTTGGATTCTGGAATGGTCTAAACTGTTGTTTATTATTTTTATTTCTAATATAATCATTATATGCTATGTTTTGATTTTCTATTGACATTTTATTAAAGTCATCCAAACATGTAGGATTATTGATAAACATTAATTTATCTCTGGTCTCAGGATTCACACCCAATTTAATTAGTTGCACTAACTCACTTTCTGAATAACCAGCTAATAATAATTCATTATTAACATTGAAAGATTTTACATAAAGAGCTAAAGGTTCGCCTCTACCTTGTGGTCTATTAATTAAATTTCTTTTTAAATTCTCCCTAAGATTGATAGGTATGAAAGCTTTTAAAATGTCTTTGTGAAAATCTTTTAAATATTCTGCTCTATTGCTATTAATAATTTGTCCAACAATGGACCTGTCGCATAATTCATACTAAGTTCTTGTATTTGGTTGTCTGAAAGTCTTACTTCGCTTTTTAATTTGAGCATTACTTTAATAAAATTTAACAATTTTCTATATTCTAAACCATCTGTAGTTATAAAAAGTGATAAATATTTCTCTAATGGATTAGGTAATTTCTTGTATAAATTAAAATCAAACGTTACATTCAGAGATCTTACTCCTGGATATAAATTTGCTACATTGGAAGTATCTACTGTCTTAGAATTACTTAAACATATCTCTGTATTTTCTTTAGACACTGTATCAATCTTTAAAGCCATTTTGTTTGTTTTATTTTAAGTCAGACAGAATTCAGAAAACCAACGGGATAGAATTTATAAAATTAATACGCATAGCAATCTCAAACAAACATTGAAACAGGACTTGTCCTGGATTTGTCTAGGGTCAGTAACTCAACCCCATGCACCTGGGTAAACAAGCACATCCTGCTTTAGACTTTACATAACATAGACTATCACTAGACCTTCACCGGTGAACTAACTCCATCAACGCGCATGCGCGTGACGTCACAGATGGAGGGTTAACTGCAGCAGAAGGGGAAGTAGTATACTTCGTAGGTATACTTGAATAAAGTAGATATTAATGTTGAATAAAATTATTACCAAATCTATCCTGACTGGATACTTCGTACGTATATTTTAATAAAAATAGATATTAATGTTGAATAAAATTATTACCAAATCTATCCTGACTGGATACTTCGTACGTAAATTTTAATGTAGGTATAAAAGGAAAAAAACTCACTATGTAAAAATTAAATTTAACTTCGCCATTTTTATTCAAAAGATATTTATAAATTTTTTATAATATCTAACCTAACCTAACCTATCACAACAAATACGATTCATTAAAACTAGAATGTTTCAAGAAAAAAATTAAAATGGAAGTTCGGGATTTGAACCCGGAACTTACGATTACTAAGCCTGTACCTTGACCACTAGGCCACGGGTTTCTACTGATATTGTTGATACAGTTTCACTTATTACATTGTGGCTCATAGCTTCCCCTACATTCTCTCCCCTCTCGAGGAACCGAGTTGAAGGTTGCGCATGGGTGTTGATGGCGGTATTTCACCGCTGAGAGTCTACTTAGACTAGCACATAACTTATACTTTACAAAACAAAAATTGGTTTAAACTTGTTCAAGGGCTCACCCTCTGTTTAAACAAACTAACTGTGATTTTACTTTTTACAAACAAGTTCTTTCAAGTTCAAATTTGACCATGTATTACCAAAAACTTTCTGTACAAAATTATTACTATCTTTAAATTACAAACTTATTTACACTAATATATTGAACCTTTAATTCTTTTTTTTCAAGACTTTGATCAATCATAGTGTTTTTTTAGGTTGCTGAGTCCAATACCGTCTTCCATATTAATCGAGAATGCACGGATGTGGCTCTACGGGAGTAGGAAATGGGTAAATTGGGGTAAAATTGTCAGAAGGCACAAAAACAATGGAACATTATCATTCGGGTGGGTTTTAAATGGTGCCGAGTCTTTTACCGTTATCGAACGTCAATGGGGATACACGGGTGACCTTCTATGGGAGTAACAAATGATGAATTGGGGGTATAATTGCGTGAATGCAAAAAAAAAGGAGAAAATGATCAATCGTAGTGTTTTGGAGGGTGCTGAGTCCAATACCGACTACAATAGTAAACAGGGGTGCTCGGGTGTTGCTCTACGAGAGTAAGAAATTGGTAAATTGGCGTAAAATTGTCAGAAAGCTATAGTAGTATAGGGTTGCGGGTATCTCGAGGGGCGTGGCTTAGGTAAGATTATCACGAGGAACGTGGTCAGTGGTGGGGGGAAGGGCGTGGTGGGGGGAAGGGCGTGATGGGGGAAGGCGTGGTGGGGGAAGGGCGTGGTGGGGGAAAGGCGTGGTTTGGAAGGAGGGGAGTGCGGAGGGAGGGGAGTGCGGAGGGAGCGGAGTGAGGAGAATGAGGAGAAGGGCGTGGTGTGGTGGGGGGAACGAGTGGGAGAACTGTGGGGGGAACGAGTGGGAGAACTGTGGGGGGAACGAGTGGGAGAACTGCGTCATTCAAGATGGCTGGTGTGACGTTTGCAACAGATAATTGTATTGTTTTAAGATGACCTCTGTTTTTTCGTCACCTTTACAAGAGATTAACCTATTTTTCAAGATAATCAACACTGTTTCAAAATGGCTGCTATGTATATTATGACGTATAACATCGATTATAACGCTTAAGTGTGTCTCTTTTCAAAATCTAAATTTCAAAATGGCTGAAACTGATTTTTCACATGTGTGTCAGTTCTTTGCGTGATGCGCTGGGGTAACAATATATTAACATTGGATACAATGCTATTTACTAATATGTTATGTACGTTGGTAATTTTTGTGACTGTTTTAATTGTGAAAAACTATGCAATAAAAGATCTGTTTGATTTGAATACATGTTCAGGTGAAAGTGAAATAGTAAAACGATGTAAAGAAGAAAATCTTGATTTTGTTTTAAATTATTTAAACGAGTTTGGTTATTTGAATATATCTAATAGCACTGATATTTCAAATATAAATTTGACATTAGTATCTGACGCAATTTTATTATTTCAAGAGTATTACAATTTAACGATAAGTGGTAAAATAACTAATGAAAATTTACAATTTATGCGAAAACCTAGATGTGGTCTTAAAGACACAATTTATCCTTTTCGGTTATCTTCTGAAAAGTGGCATAAGAAAGTATTAAAATGGTATTTTGCTGTAGCAACGCGTCAGGTAAAAGAATTAGCGAAACAAGCGTTTAAAATTTGGGAAAAGCATACAGATTTGGTTTTTGTAAATGACAGATCGAACGTTGATATATTAATTTCCTATAAAAAAGGTATGCATAAACTTCAAAGATCATCGATTTTTTGTACAAATACATTTGACGGTGAAGGTGGTGTTTTGGCACATGCATTTCATCCCAATGTTAATCAAAGCACACGTGAAATACACATTGACAGTGATGAATTATGGTGTTTAGAAAGAGATATTTTAAAATGTGATCAAGGTAAAATTTTTTTATTAAGTGTCTTAATTCACGAAATAGGTAATACTCTGGGTATAAGCCACTCAAACGATCCGACTTCAGTAATGTATCCATATTATCAGAAAATGAATGATGATCTGTCAGCGGACGACATTTTGGCAATACAAACCTTATATGGACCTAAATACACCATATCAACAACACCAAGACCTTCAAAATCTGCTACAGAACGTGTAAAACAAGATAAAGAAGATTATACACCGAATTTGTGTGATTTGAAGAATTTAAAAACTTTTCTAGTTATCAATCATCAGTTATATATTTTTTATGAAAAATGGTTTTGGTCGGTAAATTTACAAGATAAGACAGTTATTAACAAAGCACAACTAATTGTAGACGGGGTTTTTTTTTACCAGAAAATTTTACAAAATTTGATTTTATTTATCAGAGACCAACTGAGCAAATTGTCTTTTTTGCCGATCAATATATTTTTATGTTAGATTGTCCGTCTTTAAAACTTGTTAGTGGTTATCCAAAACATATTTCAATTTTAGGAGGTAGATCTTCAATGATTATAAATGGGGTCGTAAACAGTTATAAAGGAAATACATTTATTTTCTTTAATACAAACTATTATATGTTATTAGATGAATGTAATTTTCAAACTAAGAGTTATGGGTTAATTTCTGATACATTTTCATTCTTACCTGGTAATATGGAGTCCGTTTTTAGATTTACAGATGGATTATTATATATTTTCAAGAATAACACTATTTTAGGCTACAGTGAATTTTTAAACACAGTAGTTAAAGCACAGGTAAATGAGTTAGATGTTTGTGGCGTTGAATGTAGTAAATACTCTAACAATGCTAATATTTTAAACAAGTTAAAAAGTTTAGTATTACAATTAAAATAATAATTACTTTAAGTTAAATTGAATACAGAAATACGAATCGGTAATTACTATGGTAGACGCTAAAATGTTTAGAATATTGCGCATGTTGAATGCTCTTGGTGTAATCTCAATAAGGTCAGTCGATAACTCAATAAGGTCAGCCGATAAAAGTTTAAATCTGTCTTTGATTAGTATACAACACGCATTATTATGCCCTTGGTGTAACCTTAATATGGAAAACAATACAACACGTGCTGATTGTTTGTCTTCTACGTGATCCCAATAAGGATAGCCATGCGCTTAACAAACAATCCAGCGCATGTTGAATTTTTTATGCTGTATGTGGCCTCAATAAGAACGCCAAGTGCTTAACAAATAACCTTTTACTTTTAGCTTTGATTATACTGCGTGCGCATGTGCAGACTACAGTTCTCTTTATAAACGTTTCTATTCACTATTCTCTCTACATCGCAGCTGGATACATCTCTGTCTTAAGACTTTGCTTTTATTTCTTTTGATAGAAGGACAGAATTTACAGGTAAATTTTATTTATTAATTAGAATTCTTGCTATTTACGATAAACATACATATATGTAATTTTTAATATAGTTTTTATTATTTTCAGTTATGGAATTGGGATTTGTAAAATTAACTGAAAATGCATATGCACCCGAAAAGTGCAGTGAATTATCTGCAGGTTTTGATTTAAAAAGTGCTTATGAATATGTTGTTCCTAAATTTGGTAAATGTTTAGTGAAAACAGATTTAGCAATTTCTTTACCTAATAATACATATGGTCGTATTGCCCCCAGATCGGGGTTAGCTTTAAATTATTTCATTCATGTAGGGGCAGGGGTGATTGATAAGGATTATACAGGGAATGTAAAGGTGATGTTATTTAATTTTTCAAATAATGATTTTTTTGTTAGAAAGGGCGATAAAATTGCTCAGTTGATTTGAGAGGTTTGTGCTTATCCAAAATTAGTAGAAATTGTTCACTTAGATAAAACAAAGAGGGGAAAATCAGGGTTTGGATCTAGTGGTAGGAAATAAAATGTAAATTGTTTTAAGTATATTATTATTGTTGTTTTTGTATTTTATAGTTATGTCACAACAAAGTCAAGCACTAAATCAATTATTCAAAACTGAAGGCATAATGGAGAATAACGAACCAGGACCTAGTATGGTCTTTAATAGTAGTAGTAAAGTTAATAATAAAAAACATTATTTGATGTATTATCAACATTGTTTGATGCTGGATTGACAACAGCCAACAAATGGTTGTTATGTGCAAACACATTACATAACTCAGTGCAAGATAGTGAAATGATACGATTATTTTGTGAAATGAAATCGTTTTATTTAGCAGCTAAATCATATTTCATTAGCAATGACGTCTCACAGAAAAATCTTGATAAATATTTAGATAAAGAATTAACATATGATGAGTTTCTTATAGTTATTGGGGGAGAAGAATTTAAACAAAGTACAAGTACTTTTTCAATTGAAACTTTAAAAAAAGCAATGACTTTAATAAATCATGTAATTGTAAATAATTCATCATCATCATCTGATGATGATGATGATGATGATGATGATTTGTTAACGATAAACATACATATATATATTTTTAAAATTGCTCAGTTGATATCTGTGGTTTGTGCTTATCCAAAATTAGTAGAAATTGTTAACTTAGAAGAATCAGGGTTTGAATCTAGTGATAGGAAATAAATGTAAATTGTTTTAAGTCTATTATTATTATTGTTGTTTTTGTATTTTATAGTTATGTCACAACAAAATCAAGCAGAAAATCAATTATTCAAAACTGAAGGCATAATGGAGAATAACGAACCAGGACCTAGTATGGTCTTTAATAGTAGTAGTAAAGTTATTAATAAAAAACCATTATTTGATGTATTATCCTCATTGTTTAATGCTGGATTGACAACAGCCAACAAATGGTTGTTATGTGCAAACACATTACATAACTCTATACAAGATAGTGAAATGTTACAATTATTTTGTGAAATGAAATCGTTTTATTTAGCAGCTAAATCATATTTCATTAGCACTGTAGTCTCACAGAAAAATCTTGATAAATATTTAGATAAAGAATTATCCTATGATGAGTTTCTTATAATTTTTGGGAGAGAAGAAATTAAACAAAGTACAAGTACTTTCTCAATTGAAACTTTAAAAAAGCAATGACTTTTATAAATCCTGTAATGAATAAAATTCAAAGAAAACGAATACATAGTTCTAATGAAATTGTAAATAATTCATCATCATCATCTGATGATGATGATGATGATGATTTAGATAAATATATTTTAATGTGACTAAAAAATCAGCTTCTGCTGTTATTAAACAAACTGTTCAGATTACTAAAGATAATAAAAAAAGAAGAATGATCACTCCTGGTGAGGTGGGATCACATTTAATAAAAATAGAAATTACGGATTGTAAGGATTTGAAAAAATGTATAAGTGAAAAGCAGTATTGGACACAAGTTAGCAAAAAGGCTTATTTTGTTGTTAATAATTCTAATGATGATCTTTTGAAATTATCAAATAAAAAAATACGCAATGTTGCTGATAGAGTAAGTAAAATAAAAAATGTTACTCATGATGTTATTTCAACTGATAAAAACAATTTTTTTAATTAGTTTTTAGGTTTTTGAATGTAGTTAAATACTAATAATTATATATGTGTTGTAGATGAAATTTTAAAAAATAAAATGTACGTTATGAAATTCATAGAATAATTGTTTCATTATTTCAGTGAACTAAATAGTGCTTCTTTTTTAAAAACAAATTATAATAATGGACGAAAGCTCCGTTGAACAAATGGATGTTGATAGTGTAGATGATATCGAAAACGATGATGAATTTTTAGAAAGGAATCACGCCTTTAGAGGCAGATTAAAAACATTTTACTTAGAAAATACGTCAACTGTTAGAGATGTGTGTTTGTTGTTGAGACGTACTAAACAAAAAATGATACGACTAATTGTAGATTTATTATCCACTTACAATATGTTAAAATTTAATATACTTGTAGAAGCTTCTTATGTAAAATTTTTAACCCAAGAAAAGCAATTGCGTTATTTTAAAACAAAAAATACTAGTGTTTCCGAAGATTCAGATTTTTCAGATATTTTAGACGTTTTATTTACAAAATTATGCACCGAAGAGTCGGAATATTTGGGTAAAGGAAGTGGTTGGTCTTTGGATAAAATTGATGGAATTATAGTTCGTTTTAGTAGATACAATCCGTTAGGTTGAAGTTCATTCATACCTTTACCAAAATGTATACAAAATAAGAATGCTGTAATTAATCCTGAAAATTTTCATGACGATAAATGTTTTTTGTGGTCACTTCTCGTTCCACATATAAAAACTGATGTAGATCATCTTAGTTTATTTAACAAGAGATATTTTAAAATTATGGATATGTTTAATTTACAAGGTATTGACTTTCCAACACCTTTAAAGCAGATTAGTAAATTTGAAAAAAATAATTCAGGTATAAGTATTAATGTATATGGTTTAAATAAAGATAATGAAGTGTATCCATTAAGAACTAGTAAAACTATTAAGATAAAACATTATGATTTATTGATGTTGACAAACCAGTCGGGACATGCACATTATTCTTATATTAAACATTTTTCAAGATTATTAAACAATCAACTAAATAAACATAAGGGTAAATTTTTTTTGTAGAAGATGTTTAACACATTATAGCGGTAAAAACAAAGACTCACTCTTATTAGATCATTTAAAAGCATGTGAAAATACAAAAGCAGTAAAAGTGAAAATGCCTACAGAAGGAAATAATATTTTGAAATTCAAAAATTTCCATTATAAATTTAGAGTACCTTTCACCGTGTACGCAGATTTTGAATGTTTGTTGAAGCCAATAAATGAGCAGATTAGTAACCGTGTAATACTTAATGATATTCACGAGCCAATGTCATTTGGTGTATATTTAGTTCTTGATGAAGATGCATCGTCTTTACCGCCAGACATTTTAGAAAAATTGCCCACAGATCCATACATATATCAGGGTTTAGATGCAGCCAAAAAATTCATGTCATATCTCATATCACTTGCAAATATTATTGGTGAAATTTATAAAATAAATATTCCAATGAGGAAATTAAATAAAGATGAAAAACATAAATTTAAAACAACTACTAAATGTGAGTCTTGTAACGATGAATTTACTATGACTAAGCCAGCAGTAAGAGACTATTGTCACATTACTGGTAAATTTAGGTCTGTTTTATGTAATATTTGTAATTTATTACGACAAAATCAAAACATTTTACCTATATTTATTCATGGGAGTTCAAATTATGATAGCCATTTTATTGTACGACAATTAGGTTGTGACTCAAACGAAATTCATGTAATACCAAACACTAATGAAAAATATATAACATTTTCAAAAAACACAACTAATGGCATTGCATTACGATTTATAGACACCTATAAATTTATGAGTACAAGTCTTAGTAAATTAGCAAATAATTTGCCTAAAGACAACTTTAAACATACATATAAACATTTTTCTGTAAATGAATTACCGTTTATAACAAGAAAAGGTGTTTATCCTTATAATTATACAGATTGTTGGGACAAATTAAAAGATACTGAGTTGCCAACAAAAAATGATTTTTATAACAATCTAGAATCTAGTCATATCACAGATGCTGAATACAAATATGCGCAAGATGTGTGGAATCATTTTGAATGTAGAAATTTAGGGGAATATAGCAATCTCTACCTTAAAATAGATGTATTATTGTTAAGTGATATTTTTGAAAATTTTAGAGACTTGTCTATATCCAATTATGGATTGGACTGTGCTTATTATTTTACACTTCCTGGTTTGACATTTGATGCTATGTTAAAATTTACAAAAATTGAATTAGAATTATTTGACGAATATGATAAATATCTATTCATAGAAAATGGTATCAGAGGTGGAATAACTGCATGCGTGACGAGACATGCAGAAGCTAATAATTATCTATTGGAAGATGAATTTGATATAGACAAACCTTCCTCTTGTTTAGCTTATATCGATGCTACAAATTTATATGGGTGGAGCATGACCAGATTCATGCCTTATGATTCGTTTAAATGGATGTCAGTTAAAAAAATAAAGGCGTTTGATGTTCTGTCTATAGAGGATGATTCTCCCATAGGTTATATTTTAGAAGTTGATATTATGTATCCACAAAATTTGCATAATTGTGATAATGAGTTGCCTTTTTTACCGCAAAACAAATGTCCGCCAGGTAGTAAACAACCAAAATTGTTAACTACTTTAGAAGATAAACAAAATTACGTTTGTCATTATGTTAATTTAAAACAAGCAATGCGACATGGTTTAGTACTTACAAAAATTCATAGAATTATGCAATTCAGACAAAGTGCTTGGTTATCGCCATATGTTTTATTTAACACGAAAAAGAGACAAAATGCTAAAAATGAATTTGAAAAAGATTTTTATAAATTTGTAATTAATGCTATGTTTGGTAAAACTATTGAAAATATAAGGAAAAAAAATTCAAAAACTTTGAAAAATTTCAAAATTTGAAACTTGCGAGTTCAGAAAAAAAATTAAATTATTTAATTGGAAAACCTACCTTCTTAAATCGAATAATTTATGATGAATCTTTGTGTGCAATTGAATCAGAAAAAGAATCCATCTATTTTAACAAACCAATATATATAGGGTTTACTGTTTTGGAAATAAGTAAAACGCGTATGTATGAAATGCATTATGATGTTATGAAAGAATTGTATAACTCTAAAATTCAGCTTCTTTATATGGATACAGACAGTTAATTTTATAAAATTTCTACTGACAATTTTTATAGAGAATTAAGGAAACTCAGGAGGTGAGAAGACATTTTGATATGTCAGAACTTCCTCACACTCATATAGGTTATTTTACAGATAATGCAAAAACATTAGGTTGTTTTAAAGACGAATGCAAAGGTGTTGGGTTGTCAGAATTTGTTGGACTAAGAGCTAAATTATATACTTTCAAAACTGTGAATAGCATTGAAAAAAAAGCTAAAGGCATAACAAAAGCAGCACTTAGAAATATAAATTTTGATGATTATGAAAAATGCTTAAATGTTTTCACTAAAACCAGAAGTGATATTAAATTATTCAAATCAAAAAAACATATTGTACAGACAATAACTGTAAATAAATTAGCTCTCAGTGATGATGATGATAAGAGACATATATGTGATAATGGAATTAATACTTTAGCACATGGTCATTTTTCTTTAAAAAATAACTAATGCTTTGTAATGAATAAATATTATATGTTAACTATTAAAAATAATTAATGCTTTGTAATTAATAAATATTATTTGTTAACCATTTTTAATTGTTTATAGAGTAAATATATAGTTAAAAAAAGTGAGTTTTTCAATCATTTATTTTCTATTTATCCTTGACTTTTTTCCACATTATACCAATTGTATGTTTAAATGTTACTTAGGATATTAATAAAACTTTTATTACCACAGTCAGTCAATAGCTGTTTATTAAAGAATCACAAAAATATTTGTATGAACATAAAGTGTTACATAACAGTATAACAATAGTATATTACATTATCCTTGTACAATAAAGGTATTGCTAATCCCTGTTTCCTCTTCTTTGCGGGGTGTATTGGTATTGGGTATGAGTAAACCGTCATCCTACGTACAACATCACATCGTGCCCCAAAATCCTCACCCTTTACTGATTTTAAATAACCGCACCTCGGAAACCATCCACCATGTTCAATCCATGGAAATTCATGTGCTCCCCAATCCTTTAAACCACCACCACAGTAAAAGCATATAACGCCATCAGGTGCAGAGTGAAAGAAAAAACCGGCTTCTGGAAATTGCCAAGCATAAGGACGGGAGTATACAAATTTGGTGTTGTTGAACTATGCCAGCCTGCTTCAAGGTGTACTGTATCTCGGGTATCTCGGATATCCAACCATATCTCCTATATTATAAACTAAAATTATTTTCTTGAATATATATATACTAGGTGCAACTCTCCACTTCCTTCGTATGTGTGTACTCTGCATCTTGTGTTAGCGTATCTATTTATATTATCCGTTGTATCCCCTCCACTGCTCAATTTTCGATTTTCCCCTTTCTAAAAGTCGTTCTTATATGTGATTTTTTTTTGTACTTTCAACGATTATTTAAAATTACAGATGAAATGTGAATTAAAGATCAATAAAATATACACTGAATTTAAACAAAAAAAATTTATTATTCTTCTGACTACATTACAATAAAATATTTTACGTACAAGACCAGATAAAGGTGTGTATTCAACAAGTGCATCCTGGATGATGAGACAATAAGCAGCTGTCTTTTCAGGTATGTTGACATTTGATTCAATTTCTATGCGCACATCAATAGTACCGGTTTTTAATTTTTCATTTTGTCGTGAACAGTCTATAACAAATAATGGTGTTTTTGCGAAAAAAGTTTCAAAATCAATAGCAGGTCTATTGCTGCTACCGTGATAATAGGATGACTGAAATTTTGTAAAAAAGTCGTATATAATTGCTCTGTTTCCATTAAAATTATCGTATGGATAATATTGTGAGTTTAGATATAGTTTAATATTATTAATATCACAGAAATCAAAGTGTCCAGCATTTTTATTTTTCACATTTCTCCTATCAGTTTGGAATGCAATAATAACGTAGCGAGGTTTCTCACTATTTGATGCTGTCTTCACAGTCCAAGTTGAGTTTTTCGAAACAGGTAATGGAGGATTATCGATAAGCGTCCAACGACGAAATCCTAATGAAATTGGTTGGTCCTTATCTGTGATTCTTAGTAGTGATAGATTATAATCATCAGCCACTCGAATATATGGAAGTTTCCAAAATATTTTATTAATTTTCAATTCTATTTTATTATTAGCGTCTTTTGTTATAATCGTATTGAAATTGTTTGAACTCCTGAGTAATATTAATTCTTGTTTAACATTTAATAATATGTGAACATAGTCGTCCGCGAATCCAAGTAGCATTTTTAAAGGAATACAAAACGAAAAATTTTTCTTACACTTTAAAGATTCCATATTTAATTTCCACCCAGCATTTAATAAAATATTTTTTTCATCTTCAGTGTTGGTTAAGAGGTTTTTTATTGTTGTCGTTATTCCAACATTTTTCACTCGATCAATTTCTGTTCCACAAATTTCATAGCGAATTTCATCAAAAAGAAATGACATTCCATTGCTGATAAGTTCGATTTCATCACTTTCACTATTGTCTGTCGCTTTTATTGTTTTAAATTCTCCCTCTATATAAATGTAACTTTTAGAAGGCAAAGTGTACACATTCTGTTGATGTACTGGAATGCGAATCTCATCATTCTCGCCATATGTTGTTTGTGCATATGGTAGATGTGTGTGATATTCTAAATCGACAATAGTTTCATCAAAAATAATTTTATCATCTACTCGCAACATATTTTTTATTCACACTATACCCTAAAGATTCCAAAAATTCTTTGTTCCTCCTTGTCAGCTTGTGTTCTGGCAACTGTCATCGACCTACTGGTGTAATAAAATTGTCGAAATTAGTATTATTATTATTCAAAACTAAGACCATGATTATGTAACACTTCGGCGCAAATGAAGTCTAAGTGTTATATATTTTTCTCGCAAATTTATTAGTTGCCCGTCCTGATCTTCGAGACGTACTGTAATGTTATGAAGTAGACCTGTTATGTTTAGAGGTAGATAAATTACTGTGACAGGTTTTTCAATAATTTTATAATCAGGTTCAACGGCTGGATAAAATTCGTGAATAATATGTCCTTCAATACCATTCCTATATGATCCTCTTGCAATATTACATACTATTCGTATAACGTCCACTTTATTAATGTTTACAGTATTTTCGGAAATGTGCCAAGTATTTGCTCGCAATTCTTCTGCTTTAAATCCCAGTAATGGACCGATGCTGTGCGTTTTGTCAAATCTAATTGGTTTCGAACAAAATATTTTCGTTTTTAATGTATTAATATTCCCACTTAGTTCGAACTTGACATTTTTTTCCCTCATGAATAGCATCTTTCAAGTACGAAACTATATTATCTATCTCGTAAGATCCCTCAGGCAATTGTATGACTTTATTTTTGCCATAGTAAAATTTATCATTAACATCTGTTTCAATATTTGGTATAGTGTTGTAAGACATAAAAACAATTAAACCTATTTCCCATTTTTCATTGGCCAAATCTATAGGCGGAAATATGTCACATGAGATGTTTGAGCCTTTGCCGCTTAAACAGAGCATATTGGTGATTTAGATGTTATTCGTTAAAAACGCTAAACACAAATGACCACAATTGTGCGAATTTAAATTTTGTTTATTTGTGTAATTGTAGAAAATAGTTGCATTATCTGTCGATGTTTCAAAATATCGAATTATTTCTGTAGGTGGAGGCAGATTACCAAAACTGTCAAAATAAAGAATTTTATGTTTTATCTTTCGATAGGCAACCCAATGCGTACCTCGTCCTAGCACACTGTCCAAATTTATAACTCCGTGTTCATTTTCTTTGATTTGAAAAGGTAAATTGTCACGCATAAAAACTCCTCTGAAGTTCGGAATGTTCAATTTTTTAGCGTATATATATATATATATATATATATATATATATATATCTTTATTTGATAGCGCTATTGTTGGTAATGTTATTATTTTTTTTATTACAGCCACCTCTTTTGTAAGGTTTCAGATAATAGCCTCTACCCTTTTTATTAGCACACCTTTTTTTTATTCGTTTGAGTACCTTTGTTAGAATTTTTTTAGTTTTGCACGTTTTTTTATTTTTTGTCCTCCGTTTCTTTGTATTAACCTTTCTTCTTTCTCCACCACCTAATTTATTTTTCAATTTCGTATTCGTATTTCCTGCCGACTGTGGTGCAATTAGTATTTTTAATCGCTCGCATAATTCATTGGGATCATTCCAATAAATATATGACGGTTTATTTTTTTCATATTCTTTCAAAATCAAGCCGCTTCCGCTCGTCCAATCTATGTGAGTGCGGGGGTTCTGAGGAGGAAATAATTTTGAAATTATTTTCGTGTATTTATTACTTTTGTTTGATTTCAATTTACCGATCGCCGAATAATTAACTCTGTGTGCATTAGTTGCTATTAAAATATCTCGATATTTTATGAGATCATCTTCTGTGCATCAAATATATGCATCAGGCATTCTCATAAATAATAATTCATAAATACCACGCGTACCAGCATACCTAACACCATCGATAATCAAATCATCGCCCTCAATTTCTAACTCTTTATCACCAACCATCCATTTATCATTTTCTATGCGCGCTCCGAAAACATTATCCACTTGTTTAGGTTTCTTTATAAAATTTAAAAAAATATTCTGTAGACAATTTGCCTTTAAATGTGTTCTTTATAAATGATATGGCTTGACGCCTGTCTTTAGGCGATTTCACATATTCACTAAAGGTGGGTTGTGACTCATAGACATTAACATCCATTGGTTCTTCCTCCATATTGCTATCTGAAGAATATTCGCTTTTTACGTCCATCAACATTTCGGGGTCTAAAGGTTTTCTTTTAACAGGAATTTCACTTTCAATCATATTTCCAATGTTTATACTTTTTATATTAGCATCTTCATCGCTCATTGGTGTTTCAGGTGTTGGAGGACGTCTTTTCAGTCGATTCCCACCTATCATTTCGTTTTTTTCTTTTTTCCCCTTTCGCTGGCGTCAAACGTTTAAATGCAGTTCTTCCCTCAGTAAAATCATCGTCAGAAGTATAACTCTCATCGTTATCATTGGCTTCATAATTCTTTTTTCTGATTTTTTAATTTTTCTTCTTGTTGCTTTTGTTTTTTCTCTTCTTGCTGCTTTTGTTTTTCATGTATAGTGGCCACCAATGTTTTCTCATTCAACTCTCGCCAACTTTTTATAGGCTTATAATTTAAATTTTCGCTATATTCTTTTATCGGTTGAAATTTTTCAGTATATTCTTTTATCGGTTTTATCAACGGTTCCATTATGGGTTTTATATTTTTCTCTATATGATCTTCCATATCCATAATACCTCGTTTTAGTGCACGATGTTTTTCCTTAATTCGTTTTCTTAAATCTTTTATTTCTAAAACAATTTTTTCACGTTCGCCAAGTTTCAACGGACCGGGCCACCACTTACGCCGCGCCGTCAACCCTACCGTTGACCAGCACGCGCGCGCAAGCCCGACCACCAAACGCCCATTGCAGAGCAAGAATTTTGAAACGAGCCGCTCGCAGCAAAAACCACGAACGCTGTGCAATGCTCGCCAAAATCTGCCAGAGAACAAATCACTGGACTTAAAAAAGAAAGAACCTAACTTGCTGCGGATTCTACCCTTAACGGGTAAGTCATCCCGGGGGATGGGTTCTTTTGAAAGACATCTAAACGGCGAAATGACCATATCAGCTGTAGGAGAGTGTAAGAAACTTGTTTAAAATAATACTCAGTTTGTTTGCAAGTTAGTTAAAAAATATTTATTTTTTAATTTTAAAAAATTTAAAATTTAATTTTACAATGCACAGTCTGCAATTTATTTGACTTAAAAATATCCTTTGTGTTGGTTCTTACACAGTTAAGAAACCATACTCTGCTTATTTTAGTTGACATTAAAATTTAAATTAAGAATTTACGATTTTATTTTTCTTTCAATCGGAGTATACCAAAGCGTAAAACTTTGCTCTACTTAACGGTCAATCTTACTTGTCGAAAATATAACCCTTTACTACCTGAAATTCTTGTTCTTATCTTCAAATTAAAATTTCTCTTTTCCCTTAAGTGACGTTTTAACAACCCTTTACTGCTTGTCTTAATTTTATTTCAGTATCCCAGGTTCTCAACCTTGCAATTTTAATTGTCAATATTTGGTTTTGTTTACTTAACTTTTTACTGAAAATTTAATTGTTACAAATTACAAATATTCGCTTTAACCTTTTGGATTCAAGCAAAGCCTTACTCTTCAACACACTCCGAAAGATCCCTACTTTTCACATTTTGTTCAATTAGTTAAACTTTCTAAACACACTACTTTATTTATGGCCATATTTTACATAGCCATGTAAATGATAAAATTTTTTCTATATCTTTATCAATTTTAAATGACCTTTTTAAAATTCAATTTCTATTTACTTTAGCAGGTAAAGTTTCAATCAATTTTACCAAACAACCTAAAAACAATTTCATAAATTATATCAGATTATATAAAAACCAATTATCAAGCCCATACTGAAACAAAAATTACATATAAAACATATAGCTATATCTCCTACAAGATTATCAAAATATTTACTGAACAACAAATCATAATTTATAAAAATTGTTAAAACATCTGCTGAATAAATTCAAACACCTTCCCAATTGAAATTATAATATTTAAATACATATTTTAATTCAAACGTTTACTGAAACATATTTAACCTGTTTAAACATATCCTCCGATATTTACAAAATCTACAAATTTATTAAAATTCACTTAACCCTATTACTAGAAAATATTTAACCCTTTGGTTACTATTTGATTAACCCTTTTGGCATGAAAATCCACATAATGAAATTTATTAATATTTATTGAAACCTAGTTACACCCTTTTAAACTGATCCTTGATCATTTACAAAGAAATTTACAAATTTTAAAATTTATTTAACCCTTTTTATATAAAATAAAAAACCCTTTGGTTCTCATTTGAATTAACCCTTTCTTCATGAAAATTATAAATACTGCGGTTTGTTTACAACTTATTTAATCATAGTTAAACCCTTTTAATATAAAATATGTAACCCTTTGGTTATCATTTGGTTAACCCTTTCTTCATTAAAATTATACATACTGAAATTTAATTAAAATTTATTTAAAATTTATCAATGCAATTTCTGAAGGAAATTGATATTTAATAAATCTTGAGTAACCTTTGCTAAATGGCTACTAACCCATTTGCCTTTATTATATAATTTATATTTAAACCAATTTGCAAAAATTTCATTTTTCTTTCTAAGTTTCCCAATCACCAACATATTATTTTACATACATATAAATCATGAAATAAACAATATATACTTATAATTCAAAAAAGGAAAACTTATTCTAACATATTATTATTTTAGCTAGCCCCACTCACAATTTTAAAATCTCTTCTTTAACTTAACCCTTTTGTTGAACTTTTTTTTTTTTTTAATATATAAAATCTACACATATCAAAATCATAACCCTTTATTTTTACTCAAACCTTGGTTTGATTCAATTTATTTAATACACATATATAATTTCACCCTTTTCTAAATAAAATCAAAAGTTTAAATTAAATAGCTCCAATTTGATATAACCCTTGTTTATTTTAAATGAAAACAATTTATGTCAATTTGTTTCATATGGAAAAATGTCGTAATGACTCCTTCAAAATAAAATAACAATTTAGTTTAATTTAATTATATGAAAAAACACTCCTGTTTATAGGAGTACATGAAACTAAAGCATGGCCTTCCAATCAGCTGTTGTAAACAATGGCCTTTGTCCGCCATCTTGGATATTTACTTTTAGCAAATTATATTTAACTTTATTTCAACACATCTTTTATTTAAATTCTTTACACCTTCATAAGATTTTAACTCTTTAAATACTTTAAATCCCTTTATTTGATTTGTTTATTTAAAACCCTTAACCCTTTACATAAGTTCTAACCTAAAATTTCTATTTCCCTTTCTTTCATGAAATGCAACATAATTTCTGCTTTTATGGCATCTCCATCTTGAACCCCCCACCCTTTAAAACAAAGCCACCAGCATTTACTTATAAAATTAAAAGTTTACTGTTAATGGTTTGAAAATTTATTTAAAGTTTATAACATTTTCCCATTAAGAAAAAATTCTTCAAATTAAAATTTCTAATTTGCAAAGGGAAGACAAAATAGATCTGACCTGAAATCCACCACAAAGCACGGCTTGCCCATTTCTCCCTCTCTTCTCCGTCTCTCCCTTTGTTCTCCAGCGGGGGTGGGGAAGGTCCGGCTTGGATGTTGCACCTTTCCCACGCAGGTATACTAGGATGACTTCCCACGCGTTGCCGCCATCTTTGAAATCCTCCATCCCTTTGTGCTTCTGATACGCTTCAAGTAGATCAGCTTGCTCACCCTTTGTTTGAAACTCTCCCATCTTCTTTCTTCGATGACTTTCGCACCTCTTTTAAATTTTAACAGTTACTAATAAAATTTGTAGCTTTAAGCCTTCTTTTAACACAGTTCTTAACTGGGCATTTTATAACACAGAAAAGAAATAGAAAAATTTTTTAAAACGTTTATCAAGTTAGTTAAATTATGTTTAAATTTGTTAGAAATTTCGAATCACTTTTTTAAAACTGTTTGCTAGGTTACCACTGTTCACATCGCCTTGTCTTTCTAGTAAGGCTGCAACACACACATTTAACGACGCTCGCACATATTTGATGGAAATTTATGGGGAAACCTCTTTCGACGCGATCTTGAAATGCGAAAGGGCCCCATTTTCGGAACACAGCGTCACGACATCTCAACGAAACGAACTTTCCCTAGCCACTCATAGTTTTTGAACTATTAACGGTAACAAAACTACTATTCATTGTTTTACCGGAGCTAAGCCCGACAACGTCCTTACCCTTCAAGAGTCCTGGTTTAGCTGAGGCGTAAGGACGCTTGGCCTTTTTTCCACACCGGGAAATTCTCCCACCTTGCAGTCCGTTCCCACGAGTTGACAACCAATAGGGATCTTTATCGATGTCGCCTGATCGGCGCGCGCATCTTCCTTTATACTATTTCTTAACGGCTCGCAAAATCTATAAAACCAATCGATTCTATCCACTTTTTCGTTCAAGCCGTATAACTCTTTAAAGGTGTCTTTGATGAAATTTTATTATTCTTTATTATTGATTTTTCTCGTCTTGCTTTATCTCTGGAAATGTCGATGGTAACTCTAGGTCAATTTTGACCATCTTCCCCTTGCAAACTGCCTTAAATTTAAGTTTCTAACCCTTCTTACGGTGGCTTGGTTATTTAAACTCTTTATGTTTTAAATTTTATCTTTTTGCGGTATGTATTCCAAGAGAATACTGCCCGCCGCAAGATCCCCCTTTAAAATTGAGAAAAAAAATTTTTTTGAAAGTATCTAAAAAAAAAAATTTATTTATACAAAAAAAATTTATTTTTCGAGATTTATTTGCTTTCTTATTTTATTTGTGGGTGCTAGCTAATTCTTAACTACCTTACTTATCTATCTACTTGTCCATGGTCCTCTTCTATCTCTTCTCACTGAAACACTTATAAACACTTATACAATATTAATAAGTACAACCATAAGTTTATGCATTTATATAAATCTCACAACTCTCACTTTTCACTCTCAGGCTTTGCACAATATATCTGATTTTGTTTTCTCTTTGCTTCATTTTTTAAAAGTTAAAAAATTTAAAATTTTTTATCTTAAATTTTCCATTTCTTACATCGCCCTACATTTATTCCCTCTTTAGTGGCTTTATTTTATTTTTTCTTTACACACATAAACATTTTACATTTCCCATAACTACAATTCAAAATATCTAACCAAGTTCTTACAATCTATACCTGCAGTTATTTACTTACGCTCCTTATCTTAAGTGAGGAACGATGTTCGGGTATTCCCCTCTCACTCTCGGGCGCTGTCCCTTTTATCAGCTGGCGTCTTGCGTAACTTGCCTACGCATTAGTCGGCAACTCCACACAGCTGTGACCTTGTGTACTAAAGCTATTTCCTATCTTTTTTCCCTGGGTCAGTGCTCCTACTGTATACAACTTTGGATCAATATATGTTGCACTAAGGCAACACATATTTAACTCCTTTTTATGAACTGTTTATCCTCATATATTTTCAATTTATGTTTATACTTATTGGACCTTCCTGGAGTTTCGCTGAATACCTCTTTGTATTCCTCTATTAATTTTTTCAGCCATTCCTCCTGAGTCTTCGTGAGAATCGATTTATTTTCGTCCTGCTGCTGTACTGTACTTAGGTTTCTTACATTAAATTGTCGACGTGGTTTCAGTGTTTGGTCATCTTTATACTTTTTATGTTTCTTTCTCTTTACTCTGCTCTTCCAATTTACAACTCCTAATCTCCTCCTCATCCTGTATCTGGGTCTACTTCTTTTTTCCTTGTCCTGAGTTTTCTTTTCTCCTCCTTTTTCCTTCCTATTTCGCTTGTTTTTCTTGTCCTCTGGCTCGCTCGCATCCTTGTTTCCTTCCGGGATTTCCGCATGGTCGTAGGAACATTCTGGGCCTCCTTGTCCTCTTTGTACTTTTCCTCCTATTTCTTCCTCTTGTCCTTTATGCTTTTTGTGCCTACTGTCGGCTTTCTTGGGCTCTGCCCTTTTTTCCGCCCTAGTTCCCCGTGTATGACCTTCTTTGCTCCTCCCTTCCGGCACATTTCTGTTTGCTTTGCCATCGGCTCCTCTTCTTTTGCTTGAAGTTGCTGCTCCCTTCTTACTTTCTCTTCGCTCTGTTTCTTTTGCCTCCTGGCCTTCTGGTTTTCCCTTTTTCTCCTGTTCACTACCTCTCTGTGTTAATTCTGTTTCTGGTTTCTCTTTAGCCACGTCTGCTCCAACATTTCCCTCAGATTGGGATCCATGTCCCAATCCCCCCCCGAGACTCGGCCACTCCGGGTTCTCGATAGGGGTAACGACGTCAGCCTGGTGTTCGGCTGGCGCCAGTACAAGCCCCTCTTCTTCGCTTGTACCAATCCATCCCACCTTGTCGATTTTTGCTCTCCTACTAATCTCTTGGAGCTCTCCTGGATGGTCTTGTTTAGATCTTACATCTTCTCCTTCTTTAGCTTCCAAGTTAGCAATGGATGTGTTTGGATGGTCTTGTTTAGGTCTCACATCTTCTTCCTGATTTTGAGTTTCTTCGAGATTGCTTGCATTTCCGTTTCCTTCCGGGATTTTGGCTAGGTCACTGGAACTCTTTGGGCCTCCTTGTTTTGCAGCTTCCTGCTGCCTTTGTGTTGCCATGGCTTCTGTTCTGTTTATCTCCTTTTTGTTTTTAATCCTTTCCTTCTTTCTAATTTCTAATTCTAAACTTTTCTATAAAATCCTTTAATTTACATAAAAGTGTCGTTGGATGTCGTGCGTGTGTTTCCTATGCGCGCGTTCGTCTATGTGTTTCCTTCTTTTTACTTACTACTATTTACCCCTACTTTACTTTCTTAACTCATTTAAAACTATTTCTCATACTAAACTATTTAACTCTTAATTTCATCTTCTTATCTTATTTTTAATTAATTTACCAGTGTTTCAACCTAAAACTGCAATCTAACTCTTTTCTTTAACTTTTTATTATTTATTTCTTACACTTCCTAGGTCGAATTTCGCCATGTCTTTTTATGATTTTAATAGAGACCGATTTATTTATACGGGAAAGTCCGCAACTTTACCCGTCGGTCCCACTCATTCGGGCGCCATCTTACTAACTGCAACGGACCGGGCCACCACTTACGCCGCGCCGTCAACCCTACCGTTGACCAGCACGCGCGCGCAAGCCCGACCACCAAACGCCCATTGCAGAGCAAGAATTTTGAAACGAGCCGCTCGCAGCAAAAACCACGAACGCTGTGCAATGCTCGCCAAAATCTGCCAGAGAACAAATCACTGGACTTAAAAAAGAAAGAACCTAACTTGCTGCGGATTCTACCCTTAACGGGTAAGTCATCCCGGGGGATGGGTTCTTTTGAAAGACATCTAAACGGCGAAATGACCATATCAGCTGTAGGAGAGTGTAAGAAACTTGTTTAAAATAATACTCAGTTTGTTTGCAAGTTAGTTAAAAAATATTTATTTTTTAATTTTAAAAAATTTAAAATTTAATTTTACAATGCACAGTCTGCAATTTATTTGACTTAAAAATATCCTTTGTGTTGGTTCTTACACAGTTAAGAAACCATACTCTGCTTATTTTAGTTGACATTAAAATTTAAATTAAGAATTTACGATTTTATTTTTCTTTCAATCGGAGTATACCAAAGCGTAAAACTTTGCTCTACTTAACGGTCAATCTTACTTGTCGAAAATATAACCCTTTACTACCTGAAATTCTTGTTCTTATCTTCAAATTAAAATTTCTCTTTTCCCTTAAGTGACGTTTTAACAATCCTTTACTGCTTGTCCTAATTTTATTTCAGTATCCCAGGTTCTCAACCTTGCAATTTTAATTGTCAATATTTGGTTTTGTTTACTTAACTTTTTACTGAAAATTTAATTGTTACAAATTACAAATATTCGCTTTAACCTTTTGGATTCAAGCAAAGCCTTACTCTTCAACACACTCCGAAAGATCCCTACTTTTCACATTTTGTTCAATTAGTTAAACTTTCTAAACACACTACTTTATTTATGGCCATATTTTACATAGCCATGTAAATGATAAAATTTTTTCTATATCTTTATCAATTTTAAATGACCTTTTTAAAATTCAATTTCTATTTACTTTAGCAGGTAAAGTTTCAATCAATTTTACCAAACAACCTAAAAACAATTTCATAAATTATATCAGATTATATAAAAACCAATTATCAAGCCCATACTGAAACAAAAATTACATATAAAACATATAGCTATATCTCCTACAAGATTATCAAAATATTTACTGAACAACAAATCATAATTTATAAAAATTGTTAAAACATCTGCTGAATAAATTCAAACACCTTCCCAATTGAAATTATAATATTTAAATACATATTTTAATTCAAACGTTTACTGAAACATATTTAACCTGTTTAAACATATCCTCCGATATTTACAAAATCTACAAATTTATTAAAATTCACTTAACCCTATTACTAGAAAATATTTAACCCTTTGGTTACTATTTGATTAACCCTTTTGGCATGAAAATCCACATAATGAAATTTATTAATATTTATTGAAACCTAGTTACACCCTTTTAAACTGATCCTTGATCATTTACAAAGAAATTTACAAATTTTAAAATTTATTTAACCCTTTTTATATAAAATAAAAAACCCTTTGGTTCTCATTTGAATTAACCCTTTCTTCATGAAAATTATAAATACTGCGGTTTGTTTACAACTTATTTAATCATAGTTAAACCCTTTTAATATAAAATATGTAACCCTTTGGTTATCATTTGGTTAACCCTTTCTTCATTAAAATTATACATACTGAAATTTAATTAAAATTTATTTAAAATTTATCAATGCAATTTCTGAAGGAAATTGATATTTAATAAATCTTGAGTAACCTTTGCTAAATGGCTACTAACCCATTTGCCTTTATTATATAATTTATATTTAAACCAATTTGCAAAAATTTCATTTTTCTTTCTAAGTTTCCCAATCACCAACATATTATTTTACATACATATAAATCATGAAATAAACAATATATACTTATAATTCAAAAAAGGAAAACTTATTCTAACATATTATTATTTTAGCTAGCCCCACTCACAATTTTAAAATCTCTTCTTTAACTTAACCCTTTTGTTGAACTTTTTTTTTTTTAATATTTAAAATCTACACATATCAAAATCATAACCCTTTATTTTTACTCAAACCTTGGTTTGATTCAATTTATTTAATACACATATATAATTTCACCCTTTTCTAAATAAAATCAAAAGTTTAAATTAAATAGCTTCAATTTGATATAACCCTTGTTTATTTTAAATGAGAACAATTTATGTCAATTTGTTTCATATGGAAAAATGTCGTAATGACTCCTTCAAAATAAAATAACAATTTAGTTTAATTTAATTATATGAAAAAACACTCCTGTTTATAGGAGTACATGAAACTAAAGCATGGCCTTCCAATCAGCTATTGTAAACAATGGCCTTTGTCCGCCATCTTGGATATTTACTTTTAGCAAATTATATTTAACTTTATTTCAACACATCTTTTATTTAAATTCTTTACACCTTCATAAGATTTTAACTCTTTAAATACTTTAAATCCCTTTATTTGATTTGTTTATTTAAAACCCTTAACCCTTTACATAAGTTCTAACCTAAAATTTCTATTTCCCTTTCTTTCATGAAATGCAACATAATTTCTGCTTTTATGGCATCGCCATCTTGAACCCCCCACCCTTTAAAACAAAGCCACCAGCATTTACTTATAAAATTAAAAGTTTACTGTTAATGGTTTGAAAATTTATTTAAAGTTTATAACATTTTCCCATTAAGAAAAAATTCTTCAAATTAAAATTTCTAATTTGCAAAGGGAAGACAAAATAGATCTGACCTGAAATCCACCACAAAGCACGGCTTGCCCATTTCTCCCTCTCTTCTCCGTCTCTCCCTTTGTTCTCCAGCGGGGGTGGGGAAGGTCCGGCTTGGATGTTGCACCTTTCCCACACAGGTATACTTGGATGACTTCCCACGCGTTGCCGCCATCTTTGAAATCCTCCATCCCTTTGTGCTTCTGATACGCTTCAAGTAGATCAGCTTGCTCACCCTTTGTTTGAAACTCTCCCATCTTCTTTCTTCGATGACTTTCGCACCTCTTTTAAATTTTAACAGTTACTAATAAAATTTGTAGCTTTAAGCCTTCTTTTAACACAGTTCTTAACTGGGCATTTTATAACACAGAAAAGAAATAGAAAAATTTTTTAAAACGTTTATCAAGTTAGTTAAATTATGTTTAAATTTGTTAGAAATTTCGAATCACATTTTTAAAACTGTTTGCTAGGTTACCACTGTTCACATCGCCTTGTCTTTCTAGTAAGGCTGCAACACACACATTTAACGACGCTCGCACATATTTGATGGAAATTTATGGGGAAACCTCTTTCGACGCGATCTTGAAATGCGAAAGGGCCCCATTTTCGGAACACAGCGTCACGACATCTCAACGAAACGAACTTTCCCTAGCCACTCATAGTTTTTGAACTATTAACGGTAACAAAACTACTATTCATTGTTTTACCGGAGCTAAGCCCGACAACGTCCTTACCCTTCAAGAGTCCTGGTTTAGCTGGGGCGTAAGGACGCTTGGCCTTTTTTCCACACCGGGAAATTCTCCCACCTTGCAGTCCGTTCCCACGAGTTGACAACCAATAGGGATCTTTATCGATGTCGCCTGATCGGCGCGCGCATCTTCCTTTATACTATTTCTTAACGGCTCGCAAAATCTATAAAACCAATCGATTCTATCCACTTTCGTTCAAGCCGTATAACTCTTTAAAGGTGCCTTTGATGAAATTTTATTATTCTTTATTATTGATTTTTCTCGTCTTGCTTTATCTCTGGAAATGTCGATGGTAACTCTAGGTCAATTTTGACCATCTTCCCCTTGCAAACTGCCTTAAATTTAAGTTTCTAACCCTTCTTACGGTGGCTTGGTTTGTTTTACTTAAAAGAAATTTAAACTCTTTATGTTTTAAATTTTATCTTTTTGCGGTATGTATTCCAAGAGAATACTGCCCGCCGCAAGATCCCCCTTTAAAATTGAGAAAAAAAATTTTTTTGAACGTATCTCAAAAAAAAAAATTTATTTATACAAAAAAAAAAATTATTTTTCGAGATTTATTTGCTTTCTTATTTTATTTGTGGGTGCTAGCTAATTCTTAACTACCTTACTTATCTATCTACTTGTCCATGTTCCTCTTCTATCTCTTCTCACTGAAACACTTATAAACACTTATACAATATTAATAAGTACAACCATAAGTTTATGCATTTATATAAATCTCACAACTCTCACTTTTCACTCTCAGGCTTTACACAATATATCTGATTTTGTTTTCTCTTTGCTTCATTTTTTAAAAGTTAAAAAATTTAAAATTTTTTATCTTAAATTTTCCATTTCTTACATCGCCCTACATTTATTCCCTCTTTAGTGGCTTTATTTTATTTTTTCTTTACACACATAAACATTTTACATTTCCCATAACTACAATTCAAAATATCTAACCAAGTTCTTACAATCTATACCTGCAGTTATTTACTTAAGCTCCTTATCTTAAGTGAGGAACGATGTTCGGGTATTCCCCTCTCACTTTCGGGCGCTGTCCCTTTTATCAGCTGGCGTCTTGCGTAACTTGCCTACGCATTAGTCGGCAACTCCACACAGCTGTGACCTTGTGTACTAAAGCTATTTCCTATCTTTTTTGCCTGGGTCAGTGCTCCTACTGTCGTCCTTTATTTAAACGTCTCTCTTTATCCAAAACTAGAAAAGAATTTTGGTTTTTAGACCAGGCCATCGAACACATTTCTTTAAAAGTTTCAAATTTCATATCTGTGTTGACATGATCATTATACACATGACCTAAATTTCTTTCATCTTGTCTGAATAAAATCACTAAATTAGCATTATCACGTATCAATTGTTTTGGTATTCGACTATATGTTTGACATAAATAAAATGTATCAATGTCATTGTGTCTACCCATTGCGAAATAGTTTCGAATATTATTTTGTCGTTCACACATGACATCATCGAATATCATGAGTGATTTTGATTTAATCTCATTAGGATGAGGCACGTCGTCATTTTCAGTAAAAATAAAGTAACCAACATCAGGTATTTTGGAAAACACTCGACTTAAAAACTTATATTTGGATTGATTTATTGACTTTGAAAAAATATAAATATTTTTAAATAAATATAAATTTATTTCCTTTTCGACGCACAATCTTATCGATAAGAAATATGTTGCTAAATTTAGTTTTACTTAATTCCTCTTGATAGAATCCCCCTTTAATCTCAACTCCAGAATCGTCCTATAGTTTATAGGTCACTGGAACTGTTGGTTCTATTTTCCAAATTGTATATATTTCGTTACTCCAAGCTGGTAAATAACTTTTTGTCAACGGTTTTTGGTGCATGCTTGTTACAGAAGAATGAAGCCGATCAAAAGAAACCAGTAGCTTACTTTTCAAAGAAATTCACAGATTCAGAGAGAGCTCTTTCAGTATACGAAAAGGAAACTTTAGCCATTGTTCTTAGCATCGAAAAATTTTATAAATTCTTAGAGGTACAACCCTTTTACTTGCTTACAGATAATCAAGCATTATCATGGTCTCTTACACATTTCTGAAAGTTAGGCAAATTGGGAAGATGGTTAGAGAGAATTGTAAGTCTACCTTTCAAAATATTTCACATAAAAGCGCAACAGAATGTTGTAGCCGATGCTCTTAGTAGGATCCACAATAATGGGGAAGGTATTGATATCGAAATAGTGGAGATAGAGTCGAAGGACGAAATCTTTAAAAAAGATAAACAGGGGAAGAAATTCCAATCTATTAACAACAACAAATTTCCTAATCCTCAAACTAATGTAATTTCGCAAATACCTTTAGGTTACCTAGATTTGAAAGTACATCAAAAAACAGATCCTGAAATAACAAAAATTGTAGAAAGTATTAAATCTAAAACTAACAATAAAAAATTTTGTATGAGCAAAGGCCTATTAATGTTTAAAGATAAAAACAAATTAAAAATTTATTTGCCTGTTAATTTGAAAGACATGATGTTCGAATATTATCATACTTCATTTCTGGGCGGACATCTTAGTCCATTAAAAACAATGTCAAAGATTAACCAACATTTCTATAGACCTAATTTGTGTAATTTTATAAAACAAAAAATTAAAGATTGTCAAATATGTGCTACTTGTAAACAAGCACCAAAAATTTATAATGGGAAACTTGTAAGTTTTGTATCAAACAATCCTATGCAAAAACTGTATGTAGATATAATGGGACCATTAGTAAGGAGTAAGAAAGGTCATAATCATTTGTTAATTGCAGAAGATGATTTAAGTAGATTCTGTTATATAATGCCTTTAAGAAATGCCAAAGCTGTAAATGTCATCAACAAGTTGAGAGATGTAGTTTTTGCTAATTTTGGTATGCCTCGTTTCTTGGTGTCTGATAGTGGAGCATGTTTTAAAGCCATTGAGTTTAAGAATTTTATGTTTAATAATGGAATAAAACATATCAAAACCCTACCGTACATACCTAGAGCTAATAAGGCTGAGAGATATATTAAAAATATTAAGGTTTTGTTAAGGAGCTTTTTTCATGATAAACAAACAATGTGGGATGAAGGACTTCATTATTTGCAAATTTGTCTAAATTCAGCCTTCAATGAATCCACTGGCCATTCAGCCTTTGAATTAATGTTTAATTTTAAACCAAATGATTTATTAACCAATTTGTGGAGTTTGAATGACATTGTAGAAAATAAAATTTCCAAAACAGAAATAGCAAGCAGACTTAACAAAGCCATAAAGAATATTAAAATGTCAATTGAGAAAAATAAAAAGTATGGTATCTATAAAGGTGATAATGTACATCGTTTCAAAATAGGAGATAAGGTGTATGTAAAGCATCAGTCATTATCAAAAAAGATAGATAAATATCAAGCTAAGCTAGATGTAAAATATAAAGGTCCATACCAATTATTATATTTCTTAAACCCTGTAAGTGTTTTAATACAAGGGGTAGAAAATTTAAATGAGATACGCAAGGTGCATATCTCGCAATTAAAAAGAGGCTAGGAAACCTCCGCAGCAATTGTTCGTAATGCGAATAAAAGGTTATTAATTTAGACTTAGACTACACAATTACACAAGGGGTAAGACTATTTGGTCCCAGACTCATGACGTGGACCACACTTACAAGACGGACTGACTTTACAAAACAAACTACTTTAAATTATACGATACATAATTAATAACACTTTAACAAGCAAAAAACTGAACAATTTGCAACAATTTTAAAAGATGTTTATGAAAGATACAGGAGTGATGAATTATCTAATTAGATATAAATCTTATATGTAAACTTCGTATTTAAAGACAATGGTGCGCACCGAATAAATAAAAACACTATTGAAGTGAGTTGATGTTATTTATGATTAATTGATAAAAGTGTTTTAATGAAATAAAGGCAGTAAAGAACATTATGTAAAAGTATAAGAGTATGTGTCAATACAATATTTTATAAATGTAAAAGAAGAGATGATTATGGATTTATTTGTAAAAAAAAGTTTAATTTTTGTTTGGAAGGATGCTAAATCCGAGAAATAATTTGTTTGTATTATGTTAATGTAGTATAAAAAAAAAAATTGTTAAACTAAGCTTGTTCTAATTATGGACATGAAAGTAATGTTAAAGGGTTTATGATATGTTTCCTTTAAAGAAGAATAGTTTGGTTGCTGAACTGAGAGTCATTAATAAATTATAAAAATTAGATAAAAACATTCCAATAAAAAAAGGAAGAAATGAAATGACACAATTTTTTTTTTCAAGAGGGGGGAAAAATATGTAACACACTTTAGACGGTGTTTCATATTAAATTAGCAAATTTCAGAAAATAAACGAGAATAGATTCAAAATTGTAATAATATATGACTATGTAAAAAAATTGTTATGTATGAGAAATATTTTAATGAGATCTCTGGCTGATAGTGACATCTAACGAGAAAAGATTAAAACAAGTAATCAAGCTAGGGATGCGCCCCCCGGATGCGCGATAGGTAGGAAGGTTGCACGCAACTAATATTTCTCTCTCATTTGGCCAAGATGTAAAAGGGAACGGACGTCTCCAAAGAGCAAGAAAATTTATTTGGTTTTTTTTTATTTTAATTAATGTAAAGTTTTATTTTCGTATATTCATGGCATAGAACACGGCGTACGATACCAGGTACCAGATGGGACGCTGACTTATTGATGGCTTTTCCCGAGGCTTTTCCACGAGGATGATGCAAAGCTTTTACCGAGATTTTCCACGAGGAGGAAGCGAGGTTACGACAAGTTAATACAGGTAAGTGGGCGATTTAAGACTTTTAAAAATTTATTTCAAAATTTAAAATGTTTCACAGCAGAATTCTAAATAATGAACATTGAACTTTTTAACTAATTAGCATAACTGTAATTACGCATCTTTTGGTGCCATTATGTTCACATTGAATTATTAAATTTGATTATATAAAAAGGCAAGTAAACTCGAGAACATGTTCATTTTCAGCCATTGATTGATTAATTAATTGATAGATTGCTATCCTTAAAAATTCGTAAGTAGAATATAAAATGTTCCGCAATCCGTAACTGAGTGTTAAAAATATATGTGTCATGATTATAATTTTTATCTGTCTATCTTAAAATAAAAGATTGTAATTTGCTTTAATTGAATTTAAAAGAGTCATTATTTTACCAGCGCACAATTCCTTGCATTTCAGATTAACAAGCCTTAAGAATTAATGTAATAATATTCTGCTAATTTAAATGATTTAACTTGGTAATTTAAAATATTTTAATGTAACGGAGTTATAGCTTCAATTGCGTTACAGACAGACTTCTCGTTACGCCTGAACTGTAAGCTAGAAGTGAATATTAAATTTTTTAAGAATTAAAACTAAATAAAGTTCAATTTGTTTAATTATAAACCGTTACAGTGTATTAATAAAGAACAAAAGTCAAAATACAAATACAAGAATTATATTTGAATTTACAATTCAAAGCTATTCGTTGGCTAACAGTACCAACATCATCAGGAATATTAAACCAATGAATGTTTAATATTCCTGATGATGTTGGTACTGTTAGCCAATGAAAAGCTTTGAATTGTAAATTCAAATATAATTCTTGTATTTGTATTTTGACTTTTGTTCTTTATATATATATATATATATATATATATATATATATATATATATATGTATACAGCCTGCTAACAATACGGAGACCATACATTGGTCATTTTGCATTCAAACTGGCAGCCGTATACGGCTGCCACATAGTAATCCATGATAATGTAACACCCTTTGACAATAATCGAAATAAAAATCATGTCAATAGGTGTAAAAAGAAGTGTTTTATTGGAGATATACTGTATTTGGAAGTTCTATGGTAGTTCTGAGTATTTAAAAAATAATTTGTAATAGCCAAACGGTACTCGTATTGATAGCTGAGTGAACGGGATTTGTATATCACAAGTTCGTAACATTTCCGCCAGGTGCAGCAAAGTCGCCTCCTGTATATAAATTTACTGTATATTTCAACCATTTCCTAACCTGGCAGCCACAAACTTGGCAACATTGCTGGCATCCACATGGATATCAATCGTACTACGTAATGTATATATTTGAATTGGACAAAGAATCGCTGGAAAGTGAACAATCGGGGGGGGGTTTGAGGATGCTGAAATCAATGCCGTCATCGAAAGTCACCGGGGATGTACTAGTAAGGCTAAACCCATGTGCAAAAGGGGTTGAATTAGGGTAAAAATGTCAGATGCATAAGAATAGCGGGATAATGACCGTTCGGGGGTTTTTGAGGATGCTAAATTCGATGGCGTCATCTACAGTCACTGGGGATGGACCGGATGTGACTCTACGTAAGTACCAAAGGGATGATTTGGGGTAAAAAAGTCAAAACTCAAAAAATCGCTGGAACATAACCACTCGGGGGGTTTTGAGGATGCTGAATTCAATGCCGCTATCGAAAATCACCGGGTATGGACAGATGAGACTCTACGTGAGTGCCAAAGGGATGATTTGGGGTAGAAATGTCAAAAGTTAAAAAAATACTAAAAAATAACAACTCGGGAAATTTTGATAAGGCGGAATTCAATGCCGTCATCGAAAGTCACCGGGAATGCATTCGGGTGTTTCCACGCGAGTACCAAAGGGGTGAATTGGGGTGAAAATGTCAGAAGTCAAAAAATCGCTGGAAAATATCCGCTCGGAGGTTTTTGGGGATGCTGAATTCAATGCCGTCATCGAAAGTCTCCGGGGATGTACTGGTGAGGCTAAACCCATGCACCAATGTGGTTGAATTAGGGTAAAAATGTCAGATGCCTAAAAATGGCGGGAAAATGACCGTTGGGGGGTTTCTGAGGATGCCAAATTCAATGACGTCATCTAGAGTCACCGCATATGGACGGTTGTGACTCTACGTTAGTACCAAAGGGATGATTTGGGGTAGAAATGTCAAAATTCAAAAAAAAGTACTAGAAAATAAGAACTCGGGAATTTTCGATTATACGGAATTCAATGCCGTCACCGAAAGTCACCGAGGATCCACTGGTGTGGTTCCACGCCAGTAGCAAAGGGGTGAATTGGGGTGAAAATGTCAGAAGTAAAAAAATCGCTGGATCATAACCGCTCGGGGGTTTCTGAGCGTGCTGAATTCAATGGCGTCATCGAAAGTCACCGGGGATGGACGTATGTGACTCTACGTGAGTGACAAAGGGATGATTTGGGGTAAAAATGTCAAAAGTCAAAAAATTACTTGAAATTTACCACTCGGAGGTTTTTGAGGAGGCTGAATTGAATGCCGTCGCCGGACATGTACTGCGATGGTTCTACACAAGTAACAAAGGGATAAATTGGGGTGAAATTGTCGGATAAGTAACCACTTTAGGGCTTTTGAGGATGCTGAATTCAATAACGTCATCGAAAGACACCAGGGATGGACGGGTGTGGGCTCTACGGGAGTAGCAAAGGGAGAATTGGGGTAAAAAGGTCAGAGGCCAAGAGATCGTTATAAAATGATCACTAGGGGTTTTTAATGATGCTGAGTCTAATCCTAGCTCCGAAGTTGGCCATGTACAATCCGGGATAGGACTGCGGGTGTCGCTGTTTGTGAATTGAGGTAAAACTTGCCAGAATCTAAAATATTGCCCAAAAATGGGTATTCTAAGATTTTCGAAGGTCCTAGTCCCTTGTCATCAAAATACGATGGGCGGGGTTACCAAGGGTTGATTTGGGGTAATATATCCCATTGACAATAAATCGTCCGATATTGGCATGTTTCCAACTATACAACATAACCAAAAGAAAGAGTCGGGTTTGCGACCTTGTATTGGACAGAAGCTGTGCTACATCTATTTACAGAAATGTTTGTGATATGAAAATATAAACAGGCGGCACTCCGATAGCAGTTCTAGCACGTTTGTTTATGTCATGTCTGTCAAACTAATCTTTATAGCTTGGAGCAGTGTTTCAATGCAGCCTGTCCATGTGCTTTAAGAATTTTAGAGACTGTATGCTCGAACGATTCAACTTAAAAAGATAACCGTTTGTCCCAAATTGATAATTTTATAAAAATTAAATTTTTTATTTAATTTTTAAAAAAATGTATTTTGCCTACCTAATTGTCATATATTTTCTTTCCATTTTTAGACTACTAAACATTTATGTTTGTCTTCTCATTCTTCTTCGGGTAATTAATTTTCTCTCTTTTAGTGTTATTTTCTTTTTTCTTTTAAAAACGATGGTATCGTTAGCGGGGGCAGCAGAATGACTTTTCAGCCATCCGTTAATGAAACAATTCTACTATAACCGTAAATTAAAAAAACTATAAATAAGTAGACCTTATATTTTTTCAATCTTTATACAACTTAGAATAAACGACAAAGAGAATTTGTTGACCCACATAATTTCATCGACTTATCTTTATCAGCTTATATATGCAGAAAACCTACTACGCCAATATCTACAAATTCCAAGCCTAACCTTTAACTTCCGTCATCGTGCCTGACCATCAGCGACGGGTTAGCCGAAGAAGACAGTGATTCAGGTGCTGTATCTAATGACCAACTTTTAGAAGGCATCAAAGAGAATAGGGGAATTGTGCAACAGAGTGAAAAAGTAATTGAGCAAATGATCATGATAACGAATCTCAACGAAGTGCATCGATGAAGATGATTTCGAAAAACTGCAACCTCCAGAAATTTACAAATTTCTCTATTTGTATAGATAAATTGTTATAAACAATGTAGAATTTGTCCAGCAACAAAAAATACAAAGACTAGGTACACTTTTTAAGCTGTCTTTGTACAGCCAATATGTCTAGAATGTTCTGTGTAAATACTGCTGTCAAAATTGAGTTATTATTTCTAATACCAGTTTCTATAAATAAAGCTTATAATATGTCAAATGATATCTTGTATTTAAAGTTAAGTGTGTACAATGAGTGATCAAGAAATAGTTAGTGTAAGTTAATTATCGTGCGATTAAATGTCTTTTTAGCTAAACTGCGCTAAAATCTGTGGAAGGTTTTATTTACTACAGTTTTCAATTAGTAAATAAAATATAACCGACCTCATACAACTACCTTTACCCTAGTCACATGCAATCAGAATATTCAAAAACAATTTTTATAAAGTAAATGCAAGATAAATTGTTAAACCACACAATAAATCACACTTAGAAATTTCGTGCCTATGAGCTACACGGCAGTAGTAGTAATGTGACAGAAATTGCAGGACGGTAGTTAAAGGTTAATAAATACTGAATCATCTTTCGTTAATCTCTGTATTGTATACATGAACTTAAATGACATCTGTGAGAGTGTTGTCAGTTTATATTACGATATCAGCCTGTCTGGTGTAAACAAACATAGGTCCAAGCCACACAAAGGTAAAGGCTCGCACTCGACAAGTACTCTCGTGGACGAAGGCCCGAAAAACTGACTTTCTGCATTCTATCTTTTCCATCTCTTTCTCTCATTTACATACGGCGTAAACGTAAATAATTTATCGTATTCTCCCAGCGTCAAAATAGTCGTATAAAGACGGAAACATTTGTTTCTATCCTCGACTATAGCCGCTGGTAGTCTATATTTACTTTATTAATACGTTTATTGAATAGGCCTACATTGGTATTAACTTTTAGTGAATATATATGGCGTATGCCATACTAAGTGTTACATATGTTAATACATGTGTTGCAGATAAGTGTTAACATGTTTGCAATATTACCAAATTGTAACAATATACAGCAAATAATAGTCACTTTTAGATTATTAAAATCGGTAAGAGATGCTATGACAATTAATATGAAAAGCAATTTAAGTTAAAAAATAAATACTTTATCGATCCTATAGTATCTAAGAGCACCAAGGGAAAAGTATGAGATGCATTGACGGGAACATTAAGATAAGTTTGGTCTGCCATCAAATAAACAAACGCGTCATAATAGCTTTCGGAGTGTCGGGTGTTTATGTTTCCATATCAGAATTGTATCTGTAAATACATAGTATAGTTCTCTCCAAGATAAGGTCACGAATCCACAGCTGTATGTCCTTTCCAGCGAACCAACAGTGTATGTTTGAAGGAATTGACAGATGTAATACAGTGGTACAGTCTCAAAAACTACCGAGTGTCAATTTTCATGAGATTTTTTTTATATTAGGATTTTATATTTATTTGCTAATAAGTTCAAGAAATAATTCCGTTCTTGACGATAACACTTGCGTGTTTGCAAACACAAATACCATTAACCCCATAATTATTTATAAAGTTTTACGAAAGCATGCTAAAATAGCATGTTTACAAATTCCTGAAGTACTTACATCGAGGACTCTAATGAAACACTTGGTAACATTATCTCAACTCTTCCAAATGAATGACCAAGGTATTAAAGAACTAGCGTTATTTATAGGCCATACAACATCATTTTTATCAATTATAACATTATATATTTTTTTGTCATCCAAAGAATCTAACTTTAGCGAAAAAATTGAGCCAAAACACAAACTGTGGTTGCAACAGCTTTAACCTCAAACCTTGTGACTGATTAATTGTGGCAACTTGAACACTGGTTTCTTCAATTTTTTCAAAACACAAAATTAAGCTTTCCAAATTTTCGTGAACAGTAAAACTAATCTGGAATTATAATTCCATCTAGTAGATGAACCCGAAGGAAGCCTGTTCTTCACAATTTCCTCTAAAATACCAGTCCTTTGAGAGGAATGACAGAAGAAATTGTTTATCTCTTGTAGGTTGGCAAAAATAATTCTTACTTCTCTGTTTTGTTTAGCAGCTCTCGACATAATTAAGTTAAGTCGATGCGCATAACAGTGCACAAAATGTGCATTTGTGTACTCTGTTTTCACTCGTGCTTGAACACCTGAGTATTGACCGCTCATGGTATTAGCACCATCATAACTCTGTGAAATTAAATTTTCCTTATTTTCACCAATCACATCAATTAGAACAGTTTTAATACAAGCAGACAGAGTTTCTGCATTGTGTTAGAAGGATTGAGAAATGTCCAAAAGCGTTCCACTGGAAGCCCGTTCTTAAGAGCATAATGGAAAACTACAACCATTTGGGCTTTTGTTGTAACATCAGTAGTCTCGTCTGCAATTATGGACACATAGTCTGCACTACGAATCTCCTGTAGTATGTATTGTTGACAAACATAAAGCATACAATCTAAAAGATCATTTTGTATTTCTTTAGAGGTCCCCTTAAATACAGTAGCAGTTTGAAGGTGTTCCTTCAGAATGTTATCAAGGCTAGCAGAAAAATTTACTAAACCCTTGAAAATTCCAGGGTTTTCAGAGTCTAACTTCTCATCATGACCACGCAGTGCTAGTTCAAATTCACCACAAAATCTAATACAATCGAATACTTTTGACAAGACATACCTATTTTTTCTAACTTGACCATTTTGCTTTTCAATGTTTTCTCTGAAAGCCTCGCTTAGTTGTTGCCTGATTTCTGTTCGTCCTAATATGGAAAGATCAAGACATGCATTACCGTGAGAAATAGATTGTTCGTGTTTTTTAATTTTTTGAGACGAATTTCCCAAATCAGCAACTCCAGTTTTCGTCCAGCTATTGTCTTTACCTTTCGCAAACAAAAGACAAGGAAAACAAAAAAACTTGTTCAAACTATCACAACCACAAATCAAAGAATTCCTTTCGTACAACTTATCGTTAAATGAACGGCAATACTCACGTCGTTTGACTTTTTGTTTTTGTGATAAATTTAGTACTGGCTTTGGTCTTCCAAGCTCTTTTATTGAGCATTTTTCTTCTATTGTTAACGATGAAAAGTTGTTAATTAATAAGTACTGAACTTTATTCATTTTTTCTTAAATATTTATCACCACTGCACCACAATTCACAACAACGTAACTCGACACCCAAGGACCAGATAGTACAATGCTTGACCAACCGCCAACGTGTCTACGACGTACAGGTCGTCAAAGTTATGTTAGCGTGGTGCGCAGAGACGGATTTGGTAGATACGATGGTGGGGAGAAATAGTAGTGCGGTAGTGGAGGGGGCTTTTACAGCTGACTCGCCGGAACGCACAACACTGTAAATAGTGCCGTTATCGCTTTAGTTTGTGTGACAGTGTTTATGTCTTTATTGTATCCACCAAAACAGTATTTTTCAATAATAAATATGCCTCAACCGCAGACAAGTCTGTTCGGCAAAGGAGTGGCGCTCAGAAGCCAACTAAATGCATTATTATTAATGTATTTAACAACATATCTTCTGAAAATTCCAACATGTCTTGCTCGGTAATTCAAGACCGCGTAGCAAACCTTTGTGGAATATCAGTTCATAGATTAAGGAAATTATTAACGGAGGAAAACGACTAGGAGAAAACGAAACATTCAGTACACCAGGTAAAATTCGTCCAAGAAAAATTAAAAAAGTCAACATCGATGATTTTAAAAAATGTGCATTACGAAAAATAGTTCTTAATTTTCATACGACTCATCACGCGCTCCCAACATTGAAGATTGTGCTAAGAGTTTTAAAGCTTGAATATCCGAAGTTAGAATTTAATTTCACTCATGAAACTTTACACAAATTTTAAGATCCATGGGATTTAAATGGAAAAAATTGAAAATAAAAGAAGGGTTATGATCGAAAAACATGACATACGCTTTAAAAGAGTATGCTATTTAAATAAAATTCGACAGTATAGAGTGGAAGAGAGGCCAATAATATTTTCAGATGAGTCTTATATTCATTCGACGCATACCACGAATTTAGCATGGACTGATGAATCTGTTAACGGCTACAAAAAAATATTTCAAAGAGATCAAGACTAATCATAGTCCACGCTGGCAGTGAAACAGGAGGTGTGGGAAATGCTGTTTTGGTCTTTAGAGCAGGCCATAAAACAAGAGACTATCACAACGACATGAATGCAGAAAAAACTATGAGAAATGGATTGAAAATCAGCTAATCAGAAATCTCCCAAAACAAATCTATTCTTGTGGTAGATAACGCTCCTTATCATAATAAATTAGCGGCTGTTACTCCAAATTCAAACAGCAGAAAGTCAATATTGATGACATGGTTAAAAGAAAGAAACATTCCATGTTCTGAAGCAATGTTGAAATGTAAATTATAAATAAAATTATGAATTACAAGTCATGTATTAAACCGTTGTAGCCAATACTGTAACCAAAATATATTTAGTGAATTTTCTGGTTTCTCCGTACCGTAGGTTTATATGGTCTAGGCCTACGGGAGCCTCTTTTTCCTAAAAGAGCGACCTCCAACTGGGTGGAAGGGTTTACGTATCCTTGGGGGCTTTTCACTAATGTCCACCGACCTACCACAAATAATAAAATAGTTGACCGTAATAGCTACTATCCCTTCTTTACGCCAGATGGAGCCAAAGTACGCATGCGCAAACGTGAGCATCTAACGTGAGTCATCCCTTCTACAGCCGGCCATACTCCCCACTCACTTCTCCTACATGCGCAAACTACGCTTACAAAACTTTGACAGCCTGTACCAACGCTAAAGGAAGTGGGAGTTGCTTCAGCTGCCGCTTTCGGCTTCCATCGGGTAACTTCGCCAGAGCTCGGCTACGCGCTAGCTCTAGTCGTTAGCTCCTTTCTCATTTAAATTAACAGCCCCCCCCCCACATAACCCTACTCACACGCCAACAGAATGGGGTTCACATCGAGAAGTGAACCAGCCAAGTTGTTCAGGCCGCTTCGATTTAAATTAGCGCCGAAATTCACTATTTCTATTGTATACTACTTTAGTTTTTTGTCAAAGTTTATTATTTTCACGGAATTTAATATTATTCTTGGGGGTTCACTGAACCTATGGACGAGCCGCCCCTGCTTGTACGTAAACATCAAATGTTAATGATTTCAACTATACCATTTGGTAGAATTATTATTATTTAGCTGACAGGGTAGGTGTTTTATAAAATCTTCAAATCAAATAAGTAGGCCCACTTACTTACTTTACTAGGAAATTAAACCAAGTAATTAAATAATAATGAATATAGGAACCTATGACATATTATAATATAATGTAAACATATAATATGTTTTACATTAACAAATACCAAAACTACCACTTTTCTCTATAATAATAAAACTTTACTCCATCCTATTAAAAAAAATTAAATAATATATTAAACTATATATTTATTTTCCTATATAGAATATAATATATAGGTAGCTAAAACTTTAAAAAATCCTGCAAATTTATTAAACATAAAAACTAGATGGTTTTGTATTTTCATAAACCCGAAACCTGGAGTGCCATGTTTCACAATGTGTCAACGATTCACAATGTTGACAGTTGTTGGTGGAGTGGAAGGAACTCCACGATTAATCAAAAGGCACTATTTGCTTTACATTGCTTCGGCTTCTGGGATTAGTTCATATGCCTTCTGGCTGTGTTATTTTTGTGGCACCTGGTTTAGAGCAGGAAGTGTCTAAACATTTCATATTACTGTATATTTGTTATTAGTGTCATAAATTTGTGTTTTGTACAATAAATTTAGTACAAATTGAACAATAATGTGGATTAAAAAAGAGTTCCGATATTACTAGCGAAAAAGGAGGCAAACCGTCGTTTGCTATTAGGTATTAATAATTGTTTTGAAGATATCCAGAGTAGTACAATATTAACATTTACTGAAATATCTTTATTTCAAAATACTTTGTAAAAAACGAAAATTAGTTTTGTATTTTCCAATACTGTATTACTTTTTGCAACCGTACCATAACTAAGTCAACTTCGAGTTTACATAACTAATTGAAAAAAATGTATTCTAAACAAGAAAAAAGTAATGTAAATGTTTAGATTCGCAAAGCCAGTTAAAGTAATTGTGCACAAAAGGAACATTCCTAAACATGCCCAAGGCTATTTTTGGTAATTGTGAGTAGCAGTGGTCACTTAAGATATAAATTAAAAATTGTTCAAAACCACAAAATAGGACGATATGCACAATTTTAATAAAATATATAAAATTACAACCAAATATATCCTGACCAGACACTTTTTACATATATTTTAATATAGTTGTAGTTATGCAACACTGTTTTCTAGTATTCACTTATCACTTTCACTATATGTACTTAAACAAGAATCTTACTTTATGCGAGTTAACTTTCGTAGACTGGTTTTGTCTCCATCTTCTAATATACTGAGCGGGGTTATAGTAGACTCCAAGCTGCATGGAATTCCCGTTGTCCGTGGTGTATCGTTATGTTCTATTTTCGGATTAACTGCATTGTGCGAGTCTTTTAAGTTTGTTTTGGGGTTAATATTGTTTATTAGGTTGAATAATTTATTGTTTTTTGATTTTATTTGTTTTTATTTAATGATATTATTTTTATGTTTATAAATTTGTAGTTGTTCCGAGATTGTCATTTTGAGGCCTTTTTGTACTTGTTTTATTATGTGTACGTCTTTTAATGTGGGGAATGTGTGTTTGTTTTTGATGGCTTGTGTGGTTTTTTGAGTTATAAATTTCAGGTTTGATGTATGCATTGAGGTGTTCTTGATATCTGTCTTTTAATTTCTTTTTTGTTTGGCCTATGTATATTTTATTACAGTCTGGGCATTCGATTTTGTATATTCCGTTATTAAGTGTGGGGCATATTTTTTCTGGTTGGTTTATTTTATTGATTATGTTTCCTGTGTTTTTGTAAGCTATGTTAATATTATTTTTTAGTGTTTTAGCTATTCATTTTATGTTGTATCCTGTGTATGTGAATGTAGCCCATTTTGTTGTTGTTTGTGGTTCGATTTTAGGTTGTTTTAATTTATTTAATATTTTAAATTCCAATTTATCTACAGTTTTATATTGTATCCATTTTTGTGGGCTATTTGATATAGTATTTGTTTTTCTTTGTTTTTTCTTCATTATGTAGTGGCAGTTTTAGCATTCTGTATAAAAAAGCTGCTTACGACTCACTCAAGTTAACTCTCATAAATACCAAGTAAGATTCTTGTTTAACACTTTCAGCACGGCTAGCGTACTGGCACGCTCTGGGTTCCCTTACGAGGTACAGAGAGCGTGACTATGCGCTCCCAGCTTATTTTCTTAGATACGGCGAGCTCACCGGCACGCTCACTCCCAGGCTAATTGAAAAGTCTCTACTGTCGATACGCGTTTGTATAAAGGTTTGATTTTTACGTCAATGCTTCAAAAGAGTTTGGAAAATATTGTGCCTGAGTCATTCTTAATCCCAATTTAAATTTTGATGCTTCAACTGTATCAATGTTCCAGGAAATTTTAAAAACAGATTTAATTTGGTTTAACTTTTATATTTTAATGTTTTTTAGTTTGAACCATTTAACGCGGCAAAATATCCGGTAAAAACAACGATGGTAAAAATTAATTAAGCTTTGTGAACTGAGGCAAGAATAAACGATAACTGTCCTATTAGAGTTAATAAACCAACTGGAGGTGGGAACAGACTACTGTAAATAAGTCTTTGATAAAATGCTTGGACATCCGAAAACCTACTACTGCGCACTGAATTTTTTACCAAACTAAAAATTGATAAAAAACTTTCCGACACACAAACAAAAACAATTAATGAAAATAGCCGTAGTACATGTTTAGGAACGTTCCAGACTAATACTTAAAGTATAATATCAATTTAAAGTAAGGTAAAAAATTCAGTGCAAAGGCATAAGTTGTGAATGGGCCCTGAGTGATACGAATGTTTCGTGACGTCACAACTGTAGTTGGTGCTTCAGAAATCTAAACTTTATGTAACAAAAACATGTCTTGAAATTATATAGATGACTATTAATCTTGTTATTGCCAGGGAAGGTGGATGTTATATATCTTACCTATACATATATTTACCTATGTATACATGTTACCTATATCTCTACCCTATATTGTGTTATATTTGTAACCGTACAATGGCTAAGTTGAGTCCGAGTCTACATAGCTAATTGAAAAAATGTATTCTAAACAAGAAAAAAGTAATGTAAATGTTTAGATTCGCAAATCCTACTAAATATTAGACTTACAACTGCGCACTGAATATTCACTAAATATGGAGGTAAAAATATAGTCTTAATGACGTTGATGGTAAAAATTATTTTTTTCGTCTTAAACTACTTGTTTTAATCTGTAGAACACGAATAGCAACTTTATTCCCGCGGAGAGTTTACTTTTTTCACATTTTAAATGTTAAGTTGTAAAGGCATGTATGCCTATAGCGTGAACCGGGCGAGCAGTAGCTACAGCGCACTGCACTACGTCTAGATTTGTAATTTTATACATTACTAAATACCTACATTAAAATATATATACGATATATATAATCTATCCTGACTGGATACTTCGTAGGTATATTTTAATGTAAGTCATGCTGTATAAAATTATAACCAAAAGTTAAATTTTGAGATTTTAATTTTAGTATTAAAATAAACTGACTTTGACGTAGTGCAGTGCGCTGTAGCTACTGCGCGGCCGGTTCACGCTCTACATGCTATTACATAGACTAACATTATAAATGTGCAGAAAAAATAACTTTTTGTATTTTCCGCGGAAAAAAATTTAGGCTATATAAGTGTTCTACACATTGAAATGAGTAATTAAAAAAAAAAAAAAACAATTTCAATAAGACTCGTTTACGCTATAGGCTACATACCATTAAAAGATAACATTTAAAATGTGAAAAAAGTAACTTTCCGTATTTTCCACAAATAGAAAAGTCGATATTCGTGTTCTACAGATTAAAACGAGTAATTAAGGACGAAAAAATTTTTTTAACACCAACAACATTAAGACTATATTTTTACCAAAAAACAACTTTCTGATGCAATCTCAATTACTATAAACAAGGACAATCATTATATTTGGAACATTCTTGTTTTTCTTACAGACAATTACATGTTGCATGCTCATTTGTTGCGACACCTAAAAATGCTTATGTTTATACGCCTAAAGAAATGACAAAAAACATTGTCTATCTTCTATCATTACACTAAATCAAATATAATTATTTATATTTTCCCATGTTAAATATAACAGACCAGAAAAATCTGCGATGGTGAAACACTGATTAGATGAAAAGCACGAGTTGAAAGTAGATGATGTAACCCTGTTTAAAAACATTGTTAAGTGTAGTGAATTGAATACCTGGGAAACTTTGTATATTAATAAGAATAAAAATAATATTGTAAATAATGAGTCCGGCCCTATTCAAAATTCTATATTAATATAATTATTGTTACACGAGAAAAGTTTATTGTAACTTTTTGGTTAAAATCTTGAAATAATAAAGCTGAAGATAGCTTTAGGACATGTTTAGGAATGTTCCATATTAATATATAGGTGTTTCAGGAATCTATACTTTTACCTTTTTTATATTTTAACCACTATTTGTATACATAAAAAGTTACTTTTGGTAAATGTTTACATTCGCAAATCCAACTAAGTATTAGTCTGGAATGTTCCTAAACATGTACTACGGCTGTTTTCATTAATATTTTTTTATTAAAGAAATGTTCGCCCAAAAAATTATTAAAATCTCTGTCTCACCTTGGAATTCACCTGTGTGGGTCGTTCTGAAAAAATTAGATGCTTCAAACAAATAAAAGTTAAGATCTAGTAATTGACTTTAGGGGATTAAATATGAAAACTATCGAAGATAAGTTTCTGCTTCCAAACACAACCAACATATTGGACAAACTAGGAAGATCCCAATATTTTAGTACTCTTGATTTTGGTTCAGGTTTTCATCGGGTTGAGATACATCCGGACAGTATTGATACGACAGCCTTTTCAATGAAAACTGGCCACTTCAAGATTCGAAGAATGCCATTTGTACTAAAGAACAGCCCACCTACATTCCAAAGGATAAGGAATAACGTATTATGAGTATTACAGAACGAGACCGGCTTAGTTTATCTTAATGACATCATCATATCTTAATTTGAAAAAGCACCTATTAAGATTAAAAGAAGTTTTTGGTAGACTATGAAAAGCTAACCTTAAGCTACAGTTACACGAAACTGAATTTTTAAATTCAAACCCCTTCTCCAATCACTATGACCTGTCAAGAAAAGCAGAATACGTCTCAAATCTCTAATACTGTTCTCTTAGGCACTCTACTTGTTAAGCTAACGGTATTACTCATGTTTTTCGTCCTCTTGTTGACTCTGGCAGTCAATCTTGTTTTCTCACCGAGCGTGCTGCTCAATTATTGTGTGCTCCTCGTACTAAGACCACTCATAGTGTGGTAGGATTGTCTCAGGTACCCCTACGCTCAAAAGGTCTCACCTCAGTTGCTGTTGAAACTCTTGGGGGTAAGGTTATTTCAATTAATGAAAGATTTTTAATATTGGAAAAAATATGTGTTAACCTACCAAGCACACAAGTAGACTCTGAAGTTCTTTCCAAGGTTCGTCCTTATGTTTTTTCAGACCCTACGTTTCACTTGCCAGGAGGCATAGACGTTCTTCTAGGTGGTGCTTTATTTCCACTCATACTTACTCAAGAATCTTATAACCTCGGACCTGGTTTACCCAGGCTAATAGGCACACACTTTGGCTTTTTAGTAATGGGTAACGCACCATGTCTATCTGGCAGTGAACTTCATAGTAACTCAAGCTCTCAATTATCAACTACACTTCTAGTTGTCAACGACATTGACCTTCACTACTCACTACAAAGGTTTTGGCAACAGGAAGAACCCCCTGCTGTGTCTAAGCTTTCTAAAGATGATACATTATGTGAAGATCACATTCTCGCCACCAATACTCGGGACCAATCTGGCCGATATTGCGTCCGACTACCATTCAAGACTGAACATCCTCCTCTGGGTCAATCTCGATTAAATGCAGAAAAAAGACTGCACTCTCTAGAGAAGAAATTTAGTGCTCAACCTCAATTTAAATCTCTATATACTGATTTTATAGCTGACTACTTAGCCTCTGGTCACATGATATACGCTCATAATACTGATCTAACTGTACCTCATTACTTCCTTCCTCACCATGGTGTTTTAAAGGAGTCTAGCAGCACAACTCGTTTACGTACTGTGTTTGATGCTAGTTCTGAAACCTCTAATGGTATTTCTCTTAATAATATTTTATTAACAGGCAAAAAGATGCACACGAATATTTGTGATTTATTACTAAATTTTCGGATTCTTAACGTTGTTTTTTCTTGTGACATTCGTCAAATGTATAGACAGGTAAAAATGCACCCTGATGACCAGTGCTATCAGATGATCTTATGGCGTGAAAGTCCAGATCAGCCCTCTTTAATCTACAAGCTCATGACAGTGACTAACGGAGTGAATTGTTCACCGTATCTTGCCATTAGAACCTTACATCAGCTTACTGCAGACGAAGGTGACTCCTATCCTGAAGCTGCAAATATTCTACGCACGCAGACGTTCGTAGATGACATCATCTCTGGAGCTGACTCTGAAGAAAAGGCTTTGAGCCTCCGTAAGCAACTCATCTCGCTCCTGGCTCGCGGAGGCTTTGAACTACGCAAATGGACATCTAACTCCAGTCAACTGCTGCAAGATTTTCCTGATGCTCATTTAGAGACCCCTGTATTCCTTCAAGGCAGTAAACAACCACATTTCACTATATTAGGTCTTCACTGGTCACCCTCTACCGATACGTTTACCTATAATTTGAATTTTCCTCACAATTCCAGGACTAAACGTCAAATTCTCGGTATCATTGCCCAGATTTACGACCCTTGTGGCTTTCTCTCACCCATTGTTATGTGGGCCAAACGTTTTATGCAACTACTCTGGATCAAAGGATTGAACTGGGATGAACCACTTCCATCTGAACAATTGAAATTATTGTAAGGCAAACCTTTACAGACTCGGCTAATACTCTACGAGAAATTGTAATTCCTCGTGCATTACAAATAACACACTCGAGAAACTTTGAGTTACACGGTTTCTCAGATGCTTCTGAGAACGGTTATGCCGCCGTCGTTTACTTGAGATGCCAACTTAGCGACGACTCTGTGTTAATTCGGCAAGTAATATCGAAGACTCGGGTAGCCCCTCTGAAAAGGCTCACGGTACCTCGATTAGAGCTAAGTGCAGCTCATTTGCTCGCCCAACTAGTGGGATATGTTATCTCTCTTTTTGAAAAAAGGGTGGAATTTTCTTCTGTATTTCTATGGTGTGATTTGACATTAATACTGACATGGTTACAAACACCTCTTCATCGATTGAAGACGTTTGTCGCCAACCGGGTAGCCCAGATATAAGAATTAGTGCCTTCTCATTACTGGAGACACGTAGCGAGTGAAGATAATCCTGCTGATTGCGCGTCGCGTGGGTTACTTCCTACAGATTTACCACATCACTCATTATGGTGGTACGGCTCCTTTTGGCTACAAAAATCTAATGATAACTGGCCTGTATCTCATTTTATGCCTGCAAAACTTACTGACACAGGAGAAGAGAAACCCATTTCACCTATATCTCTCATATCAACTGCTCCTCATGAATGGGAGCTCCTCACTCAATTTTCTCACTTTAGCCGACTCCAGCGTGTGATGGCTTATATTTTGCGATTTACTCATAACGCTCGTCATTCAGGAAAGCTCGATGGTCCTCTCAACAGTCTGGAAATGAGAGCGTCAAGACTGGCAATTTTCAAGATGGTTCAAGAATCAGCGTTCAAAGACTACATCGTTGCCATGAAGAAGGATCCAACTACACCTGCCTCGTCACAACTCCGCCGACTCTCTCCTTTTCTCGACAAGGATGATATCCTACGAGTGGGAGGACGTATCAACGCTTTAAAACTTCCTACGGATGTGCAACATCCTGTGATTTTGCCCAAACGACATCATGTTGTCAACCTTCTTATTGATTTTTATCATCGAAAATACTTACACTCGGGCGCTCAATTGACTCAATCATTTCTTGCACAGGATGTGTGGATACTCTCGGCCCGAAGTGTAATACGCTCTCGCATTTTTCAATGTGTTGTATGTTTTCGACACAAGAGTCAGGACGCCAAATCCCGTCTAAAAATTGTAAAGGAAAAGGGGCGTTGTACCTCATGCTTAGGTACTCACCATCTTAACGACTGTAGGTCAAAGTTTAGTTGCTACAAATGCCACAAAAATCATCATACATTATTACATTTTGAAAATTACTCTACGATGAAACGGAACACACCTCAAACTTCGCGTCAAGACTCTCCGACACTTCAACAGGAAATAACCCCTTCTCCAATCACTATGACCTGTCAAGAAAAGCAGAATACGTCTCAAATCTCTAATACTGTTCTCTTAGGCACTCTACTTGTTAAGCTTACCTCGTCTAACGGTATTACTCATGTTTTTCGTCCTCTTGTTGACTCTGGCAGTCAATCTTGTTTTCTCACCGAGCGTGCTGCTCAATTATTGTGTGCTCCTCGTACTAAGACCACTCATAGTGTGGTAGGATTGTCTCAGGTACCCCTACGCTCAAAAGGTCTCACCTCAGTTGCTGTTGAAACTCTTGGGGGTAAGGTTATTTCAATTAATGAAAGATTTTTAATATTGGAAAAAATATGTGTTAACCTACCAAGCACACAAGTAGACTCTGAAGTTCTTTCCAAGGTTCGTCCTTATGTTTTTTCAGACCCTACGTTTCACTTGCCAGGAGGCATAGACGTTCTTCTAGGTGGTGCTTTATTTCCACTCATACTTACTCAAGAATCTTATAACCTCGGACCTGGTTTACCCAGGCTAATAGGCACACACTTTGGCTTTTTAGTAATGGGTAACGCACCATGTCTATCTGGCAGTGAACTTCATAGTAACTCAAGCTCTCAATTATCAACTACACTTCTAGTTGTCAACGACATTGACCTTCACTACTCACTACAAAGGTTTTGGCAACAGGAAGAACCCCCTGCTGTGTCTAAGCTTTCTAAAGATGATACATTATGTGAAGATCACATTCTCGCCACCAATACTCGGGACCAATCTGGCCGATATTGCGTCCGACTACCATTCAAGACTGAACATCCTCCTCTGGGTCAATCTCGATTAAATGCAGAAAAAAGACTGCACTCTCTAGAGAAGAAATTTAGTGCTCAACCTCAATTTAAATCTCTATATACTGATTTTATAGCTGACTACTTAGCCTCTGGTCACATGATATACGCTCATAATACTGATCTAACTGTACCTCATTACTTCCTTCCTCACCATGGTGTTTTAAAGGAGTCTAGCAGCACAACTCGTTTACGTACTGTGTTTGATGCTAGTTCTGAAACCTCTAATGGTATTTCTCTTAATAATATTTTATTAACAGGCAAAAAGATGCACACGAATATTTGTGATTTATTACTAAATTTTCGGATTCTTAACGTTGTTTTTTCTTGTGACATTCGTCAAATGTATAGACAGGTAAAAATGCACCCTGATGACCAGTGCTATCAGATGATCTTATGGTGTGAAAGTCCAGATCAGCCCTCTTTAATCTACAAGCTCACGACAGTGACTTACGGAGTGAATTGTTCACCCTATCTTGCCATTAGACCCTTACATCAGCTTGCTGCAGACGAAGGTGACTCCTATCCTGAAGCTGCAAATATTCTACGCACGCAGACGTTCGTAGATGACATCATCTCTGGAGCTGACTCTGAAGAAAAGGCTTTGAGCCTCCGTAAGCAACTCATCTCGCTCCTGGCTCGCGGAGGCTTTGAACTACGCAAATGGACATCTAACTCCAGTCAACTGCTGCAAGATTTTCCTGATGCTCATTTAGAGACCCCTGTATTCCTTCAAGGCAGTAAACAACCACATTTCACTATATTAGGTCTTCACTGGTCACCCTCTACCGATACGTTTACCTATAATTTGAATTTTCCTCACAATTCCAGGACTAAACGTCAAATTCTCGGTATCATTGCCCAGATTTACGACCCTTGTGGCTTTCTCTCACCCATTGTTATGTGGGCCAAACGTTTTATGCAACTACTCTGGATCAAAGGATTGAACTGGGATGAACCACTTCCATCTGAACAATTGAAATTATTGTAAGGCAAACCTTTACAGACTCGGCTAATACTCTACGAGAAATTGTAATTCCTCGTGCATTACGAATAACACACTCGAGAAACTTTGAGTTACACGGTTTCTCAGATGCTTCTGAGAACGGTTATGCCGCCGTCGTTTACTTGAGATGCCAACTTAGCGACGACTCTGTGTTAATTCGGCAAGTAATATCGAAGACTCGGGTAGCCCCTCTGAAAAGGCTCACGGTACCTCGATTAGAGCTAAGTGCAGCTCATTTGCTCGCCCAACTAGTGGGATATGTTATCTCTCTTTTTGAAAAAAGGGTGGAATTTTCTTCTGTATTTCTATGGTGTGATTCGACATTAATACTGACATGGTTACAAACACCTCTTCATCGATTGAAGACGTTTGTCGCCAACCGGGTAGCCCAGATATAAGAATTAGTGCCTTCTCATTACTGGAGACACGTAGCGAGTGAAGATAATCCTGCTGATTGCGCGTCGCGTGGGTTACTTCCTACAGATTTACCACATCACTCATTATGGTGGTACGGCCCCTTTTGGCTACAAAAATCTAATGATAACTGGCCTGTATCTCATTTTATGCCTGCAAAACTTACTGACACAGGAGAAGAGAAACCCATTTCACCTATATCTCTCATATCAACTGCTCCTCATGAATGGGAGCTCCTCACTCAATTTTCTCACTTTAGCCGACTCCAGCATGCGATGGCTTATATTTTGCGATTTACTCATAACGCTCGTCATTCAAGAAAGCTCGATGGTCCTCTCAACAGTCTGGAAATGAGAGCGTCAAGACTGGCAATTTTCAAGATGGTTCAAGAATCAGCGTTCAGAGACTACATCGTTGCCATGAAGAAGGATCCAACTACACCTGCCTCGTCACAACTCCGCCGACTCTCTCCTTTTCTCGACAAGGATGATATCCTACGAGTGGGAGGACGTCTCAACGCTTTAAAACTTCCTACGGATGTGCAACATCCTGTGATTTTGCCCAAACGACATCATGTTGTCAACCTTCTTATTGATTTTTATCATCGAAAATACTTACACTCGGGCGCTCAATTGACTCAATCACTTCTTGCACAGGATGTGTGGATACTCTCGGCCCGAAGTGTAATACGCTCTCGCATTTTTCAATGTGTTGTATGTTTTCGACACAAGCCTCACAATAAATCTCCGCTCATGGGTGATTTACCAAAAGAAAGATTAACTCCTTCTCATCCGTTTCTCAACACCGGAATTGACTACGGAGGTCCTTTTAACATCAAAATGCACAATTTGCGCTCGATTCGCTTGACCAAAGCATATATTTGTATCTTTGTTTGCCTTGTGACAAAGGCTGTACACATTAAAGTAGTATCGGACCTGTCGACAGATGGGTTTATTGCCGCTCTCACTTGATTTGTGTCTAGATGCGGTCTTTGCAAAAATATTTATTCTGACTGTGGAACGAATTTCGTTGGAGCGAATAATGCTTTACAAAATCTCATCATCTCTTCAGGCCGAACCCCTCTTGCTGAATTCTCATCACAACACAATATCAACTTTCATTTCAACCCGCCTGCAGCTCCTCATCAAGGTGGTCTTTGGGAAGCAGCAATCAAGAGTGCAAAACATCACCTCCGACGTGTCATTGGTGAACATATTTTAACTCTATGTGAATTTTCCACTCTCACAACTCAAGTAGAGGCTATTTTGAATTCGAGACCTCTCACACCTCTGTCAAACGACGCCTTAGACCTCAATGCACTCACCCCGGGTCACTTCCTAATAGGATCTTCATTGGTTTCAGTTCCAGAAGAGGATCTTTTCAACGTTCCTGGCAACCGACTCAAGCACTGGCAGCTAATCAAGGCCTTTCACCAGCGCATTTGGAAGAGATGGGATCTAGAATATATCCATACTCTTCAACAACGGGGGAAGTGGAACGTGCCAACTGTCAACCTACGCGTCGGCGACCTCGTGTTAGTGCATCAACCTGCACCACCTCTCGCATGGCCTCTGGCTAGGATAAGTAGTGTTTCTCCAGGAAAGGATGGCGTAGTAAGAGTGGTTCATTTGAAGACAAAGCAGGGAACCTTGACAAGACCTGCTCACAAGGTTTTCCCTCTACCTCTACGCTCATAATGAACTTGCGCCTTAGTGCGCTCAATTTTTGTAAAAAAGATATTTTTATTTTCCTTTATGAACTTTTATTTTTATAAACTCTCAAGACATTACATTTGTGTTAGTTCTCTTTGAATCCTAGAAGGATTCAAGGCCCCCGGTATGTTACGTATTTAAAATTAATATAGACTCATTTCTTTTATTTTAAACCCGCCGCCAAAGTCAGACAAAGCTCACCCGTGATAAGGTTGGTTCTGCAGTTTGAACCAAGCAGAGCAAGTTAGACCTTTCGGGAGTGTAGATCGATCCCCTACGTTCTAGTATACTATTATACTTTTCAATCTCCGTACCTTAGGTACTAGAATACGTGAATGTAACTATTTTATTAATGTTTATACCGAATGTGACCAGTGCGTGGAATACGAACAAGTTTTCTGGCCAGAAATCGCTTATTTAATACGCGAGTGTGATAAGTGTGTATTCCACGGTGCACGTAAGTACAAACTATTAGTTTATATAATTAAAATAATTATTGGTTCTCCGAAAGTATTGGTACCAAACAGATGGTTTCGTTTATTGGTATATTAGAGTACATGTTTGTGATATCAAATGATATAAATTTGGTGTTTTTGGTTATGTTTATCGTTTTTAGTATTTCGGTTAATTTAATTGAGTTTTTATGGTGTATTTATTTTCCAATTTAAGTTCGTGTTTTAGGTTATTGGCGATTATTTGTGATATTTTGTAGGCAGGTGCATTTTAAAATTTTATTAGGTGTCTTATGGGATTGTTGATTTTATGTATTTTGATTAGGTCGTTCATTTTGGGGGGCTTTGGATTGTCTATTGTTGTTTGATAAGGGTTTTATTGTCATTGTTTTTTGCTAATTGTATGATTTCGTTTTGGTATTTTTTAGTGGGGTCTTTGTTTAATTCTATGCAATTGTTGGATTTTATAAATTCTTCTGTTTTGTTGTTATATTCTGTTTTTGATGTGATTACTGTAGCATTGCTTTTGTTGCAATTATTTAATTTTTGACTAGTTTTTGTTTCAATTTGTTAATTTGGTTTATTTGTATTTTATTTTCAATGTGATTTCCTTTTTTTATTTTTTTGTTGATGATTTTGTGTGATGCTGTGTTTCTAATGTTATCTTGATTTTCGTAATTTATAAGAATTATTGCCAATTCTGTTTCTACTATTAGGTTTTCTATTGTGCTTTCTAATTTTGGTTTGTTGTTGGTTTTGTGCTATTTTCGAGTATCTTTACTTATTCTTTGGTGAAACTCGTTTTTGTAAGGTTTATAAAACTGGGGTGAAATAGATGGATTGTTGTGATATTGTCTAGCCAGAGATAACCAAAGATACAAGTAACATTGAATACTCAATTTATAGGAAACCCACACAAACCATTAATAAAATACCAAACCTCTCTAACCTTCTCCCACAACATAAAATGGCTGCTTACAACTGACTCTTATTCAGAAGCCTAAAACTGCCTCTAAAAAATGAAGAAAAAGCTAAAGAAAAACAAATAATATATCATAAAACCCAAAAAAATAAATACAATAAAAAAATATAGATAAATTAGAATTTAAAATATTAAATAGATTAAAACAACCTACAATCGAAGTACAAACAACAACAAAATTGGACACATTCACATATACAGGGTACAACATAAAAAGAATAACTAAAACACTAAAAAATAATAATATTAACATAGCTTTCAAAAACACGGGAAACATAATCGATAAAATAAACCAAACGGAAAAAATATATCCCACACTTAATAACGGAATATACAAAATCGAATGCCCAGACTGTAATAAAATATACATAGGCATAACAAAAATGAAATTAAAAAACAATTATCAAGAACACCTCAATGCATACATCAAACCTGTAACTTATAACTCAAACTTATTTACATACACTATAAAAACAAACACACATTCCCCATATTAAAAAACGTACACCTAATAAAAAAAAGTACAAAAAGGCCTCAAAATGACAATCTGGGAACAACTACAAATTTATAGACATAAAAATAATATCATAAACGAACAAATACAAATAATACCAAAAAAAGGATAAATTATTCAACGTCATAGACAAAATCAACCCCAAAACAAACAAAAGACTCCCAAAGTTAAGTGAATCCGAAAATAGAACAATAACGTTACACCACATCTTGTGACAACGGAAATTTCACACAGCTCGCAGTCTACTACAACCCCCGGCCAGTGAAGCTCGACAATAAAGATACTATCAATCTTTGAAAGTTAACTCACATAAATACCAAGTAAGATTTTTGTTTAAGTACATACAGTGAAAGTGATTACATGAAAATTTTGTTGCAAAGCTACAAATATATATATGTATGTATATATATATATATATATATATATATATATATATATATATATATATATAGAATATCAAATGTGTTTTCCTGTTAGAATATTTTTAAGATCAAATAATACACACAAATACAGGAATATTTAATTTATTGAACAATAAACTCAAAGCTTTTCGAAGAATGATAAAGTTTGTTTTATCATTCTTAATATTGTAACTCCTGAAGATGTTGGTAATGTAAGCCAACGAAAAGCTTTGAGTTTATTGTTCAATAAATTAAATATTCCTGTATTTGTGTGTATTATTTGATCTTAAAAATATATATTTATATATATATTTATATATCGCAATATGTATTCTTGTGTATTAATAAAGAACTAAGTCAAAATACAAATACAAGAATTATAATTGAATTTACAATTCGTAAATAAATTGTAAATTCAATTAAAATTCTTGTATTTGAATTCTGACTTAGTTGTTTATATATATGTGTGTATATATATATATATATATATATATATATATATATATATATATATATATATATATATATATATATACACGAGGGCTGTTTTTTTTTTCAACTTCCGACTGTACCGCTAGACGGCAGGGCGAGCGGCATCGGCCAGTAATGCGCGGCAATCGACTGTGCACCTCTCCCACAACAACCTCACTCGTTTTCGGGCGTCCGACGCCATTACCAGTTTATCCAGTGACATATAAACATGGCTACCTTGATAGAATCTCCCGCCAAGTGTGAGTTGCGAAGTGTCATTCGTTTCTTGCAAGCTGAAGGGTTATCCGCAGCAGAAATTCACCGTAGAATGAAACGAGTATACGGTGAAAGCTTTATGAGTGACAGCGCAGTGCGTGATTGGTGTAGGAAATTTAAAGATGGACGAGTTGACATTCATGATGAAGGGGGCCAAGGACGAAAGTCGATCACAAACGAAGACCTCGTTGAACGAGTTGAAGAAAGTGTAAGAAGGAATCGGAGGTTTACGATTACGGAGCTATCCAATCAGTTTCCTGATATTTCAAGGTCAGCCCTATTCGCTATCGTAACTGATAAGTTAGGCTACAAAAAACTTTGTGCTCGATGGGTGCCGAAGATGTTGACTGATGACCACAAAGCTCGGCGAATGGCGTCAGCAAGGTCTTTTCTGAATCGTTACGAAGCTGATGGCGATGATTTTTTGAACAAAATTGTGACAGGAGATGAGACATGGGTTCAGTACGACACCCCAGAAACGAAACAGCAGTCTCAACAATGGATGAATTCAAACTCTCCAAACAAACCCAAAAAATTCAAGAAAACGTTCAACAACAGAAAGATTATGGCCACCGTGTTTTGGGATCAAAAAGGTGTTTTGCTTGTGGAGTTTTTAGAGCCAGGGACCACAATCAATGCGGAAGGATACTGTGATACGTTACAACGTTTGCGGAGAGCTATCCAGAACAAAAGGAGAGGAATGCTCACATCAGGAGTTGTGCTCATTCATGACAACGTCCGTCCTCACAGTGCTGCTTTGACGAAACGTCTTCTTGACGGGTTTAAATGGGACGTTTTTTACCATCCGGCGTATAGCTCTGATTTAGCGCCGAGCGACTATCACCTTTTCCCGGAACTGAAGATGATGCTAGGAGGGCAGAGCTTCCGAACTGACGACGCGCTGCAAGTCGCTGAAAACCCATCTCAAATCACTGGCGGCAAACTTCTATGAAAGAGGTATTAAGAAGCTTGTACACGGGTATGAAAAATGCCTCAATTTAAAAGGCAATTATGTTGAAAAGTAACTAATAATGTACCTAACTCTTGATAATAAATCTATTTAATTACTCTCACTAGTTTTATTTTTATACCACATCGGAAGTTGATAAAAAAACAGCCCTTGTGTATATATATATATATATATATATATATATATATATATATATATATATATATATATATATATATATATATATATATATATATACATATATATATATATATAGATAGATAGATAGATAGATAGATATTTTGGACTAGGAGACTGACAGACTTACCTTGGTAAGAGTCCACTCTGTAGTCTTGAAATAGAAACACATAAAAGCACTTGACCAATGATATATTTCAACCACACAGTGGTCTTTGTCAATCAAAGAGAAAACACAAAAAGAAATATGAGAGAATGAAATAAAATAAATATCTTGATATATCATTGGTTAAGTGCTTTTATGTGTTTCTATTTCAAGACTACAGAGTGGACTCTTACCAAGGTAATTCTGTCAGTCTCCTAATCCAAAATAACTAAATAATTTTTACCAACAAAAACTAACCTATATATATATATATATATATATATATATATATATATATATATATACATGTATAAATACAAATATGATGAATATTTAATATACGAAGAACATCCATTCATTTTACAGTGAATCAAATTGCAGTTCAGACGTTTCGTTTGAATCTCATCTAGCATTGATGAGTTGAACCTAACAAAAGTTGAAGTTAGAATGGAGGTGCAACTTCCTATATATAAAGAAAATAACCCTGCCCATTCACGTCATTCCACACACAACTGAGCCAAACAATTACTCACACTCCTTTCATTTTGTCCACCTTTCTGACAATATAATCTATCGATGACACATTTACCCACTGCGGGCAATTTCAAAGTATCATTGCGTTTGTTAAGACTCCCTTGCTTCTCTATTTCAACAGCCTCACGTATAGTTACAGTCCTGTCGTTTTCCACTTAAGCAATCTGTCGGAAGACTGGAAACCGACGGTATGTCATGTATCACTGTGGTACCTGTTAAGAGCTGGTATTTTCTGCTTGTTTTAAGGCCAAGTTGGTGCTCATCAAGCCTACCTGAGATAAGTCTGCTAAAACCTCTGAAATTCATCGCCAGACACTGGATCCTGACTTGGTTGTGAAGAACATTTCTAGCTACAGCCTCAGTGATGCTGAAATATATCTCCTATGTAAAGGGTTTAACTTTTCTATTGTTTCTATCAGGCTTTCTATAGAAGAAATAATATCTGAGGTCTAAACATCTATAGCCTACATGGGTAAAACTGAAGATGCAGAAATTCATCAAGAGGTTGCGAGTATTTTACATTATAGCAGGATTCCTAAACCTAATCTCAGCCCTGGAGTAAAGAGAGCCTTTATTAAAATGAAAAATAATGGTGACATTACCATATTGCTGGTTGATTAGGGTAACACTACGGTTGTTTTAAATACTTCAGATTATATGGATAAGCTGCAGGAGATCTTGAATGATGAGGATTACAAGGTTGAAAAGAAGTATCCTACCATCTATTTAGAAAAGACTACCAAGTAGAGGATTAAAAAAACGCCTATCTATGAGGAAACAAAATCCAGGGTGATTCCTCGAGAGAAATCTAGTAGATGTCCTAAGTTATATAGTTTACCTAAAATCCATAAACTGGGCACCCCTATGAGTTCTATTAATTCACTACTTCAGAGCCTGGAGAAATACTTGGCTAAAGTTATAGGTTCAGAAGGCGGATTTCTACATCAAGAACTCTGAACATTTTGTCCAAGTGTTGCAAGGCATTCAAGTTGAAGAAAGTAACATAATAGCTAGCTTGGATGTCAGGTCATTATTTCCTAGCGTTCCTATTGAGGAAGTGCTACAGAGGATGTACATTTTTGAAAAACTCCCTTTACATATTATAGATCTGGCTAAACACTGTATCAAAAACACTTACTTTTTGCTTAATGAACAGTTTTACAGGCAACTTGATGGTGCCCCTATGGGATCTTCTCTTTCTCCGGCTGTAGCCAATAATTTTATGACGCCCTGAATTATGCTTCGCTCAGGCCTAAATCTTGGTCTCGTTATGTGGATCACATCTATGTTATTTGGCAACATGGTGGCACGGAAGTTGATAAGTTCCTTACATATCTCAACTCTCACCACTCCAGGATATGTTTCACTTTGGAACTGGAGAGTGATTGGCTGCTTGCTGCTTCTGGATGTCTTGGTTAGGAAGGGTCAGAATGGTTGTGTTCAACATTCGGTCTACAGAAAACCGACTCACACCAATAGATATCTTAACGCTGAGTCACACCACCACCCATCAAAGATCCAGGCTGTCACTGATACGCTATTCTTTGGTTTCATAAGTTAACTGACATCCATTCAATGGACGATGAACTTGTTATTATGAGTCAGGTGCTTGGAAGCAATTTGGATATAAGGCTTATGTCATTAATAAAGCGTTGCATCACCAAAGTGTTCTTCCTGTCGACGTACATAAGAGGGAGACTGAGAAAACTGGCAGGAAACTGCCTTTTATTAGAGGAACCACTGATGGGATTGGAAGACTATTTAGGAGGCATGATATATGTTCTCTCTACAAACCTAACATCACAATCAAAGAGGTTCTTGATAAGACTAAAGATAAAATCTTCTTGAAAAACCATGGCGTTACAGTGTTTCTTGTGGAGTTTGTAAGAAATCGTAGATTGGCCAAACAAACAGATGTATCACAACTAGGCTTGAGGAGTACAAACCTGGCCCAAAAAACAAGCAGAAAACGTCGGTTCTGTACAGGGACCATAGCGATACTGGATATACCATTAATTTCCAGTCTTGCCGACAGATTGCTCAAGTGGAAAACTACTGGAGTTATACGTCAGGCTGTCGAAATAGAGAAGGAAGGGAGTATTAACAAATACGATGATACTTTGAATTTGCCCGCAATGTGGAAATATGTCATCAATAGATTCTATCAGTAGAAAGGTGAACAAAAGAAAATGTATGTTTTCCTCTAAATAAAGGAGCAGAATTGACTGTGCTCTTCATTTGCATGTCAACTGTTGTTGGGTTTACCTCATGAATGCTAGATGAGATACTAATGAAACGTCAGAACTGCGATTTTATTCAATGCAAATTGAACGCATGTACTCCGGATATTAACTATTCATCATATTTTTCCATTTGTGAATTAATACGTATCAGCATATATAACAGATTTATTAAAAATAGAATTATTTTTATAAACCTATTTTGTTGAACCAAACATATTAGATATACTGTAATGTTTTTATATAAAACACTAAAACAATAAATAACAATAATTCAGAATATAATAGAAGTGAATTAGAAATGGATAAAAAAAGAAAATGTAAACAATTGAGCCATAACCTAAAAAAAAAAATTATCATAAAATATAAAAACCAAGATGGCAGCTAAGATAATTATGATTCTGGGGAAACAGCTGATGTTTTCAAATGTAGAAATATACAAACAAAAATTATTGCATAGAGGATCAAAACTTAACTGTCCAGGAAAGAACATGAAAATCAAATAATCAGTGTGTTATGTAACAGATGTTTCAACAATGGAAAAAAAGTTTTATTCTTTTCTCTAGAATCTCAATAGAAAAATTCATTGTTAGAAAAGGTTGCATTGGAACTGGAAGCAAAAAAACTTAGTGGGTCCAAAATTTTATTAGAGGAAGAATTCAAGTATTAAGAAAGCTAGCCTAATTAAAAGATGATAGAAGCCAATATTGGTGAAAGCATAAAAAAAGCATAGTAGTGAAAGATTTGATTATAGAAATAAATTAAGAAAAATTGTAAATTAATAATTAAGTTAATATAGTAAAACCATTTATATAAGCAAAATTAGTAAATTAAATTCATTAAAAAAACATTTTATTATTCTTTTCAAAATTAATAACTCTAGGTCTAGGAATTTCTTTTATAAAATTTACTAAAGCGTTAATTGTATAAACCAAATTTTAATTTATAACCATAAGTGCTCAATAGATTTGTAATAATTAATACCCACCTAATAACCTGGGAGAAAAATTCTTGTGATATTTAACTAAATTAAGAAAATAGAAAAAGTTTATTAAAAAATGTTGTAACTAGAATAATAAAAAAAACTAAATTAAACAAAGATTAATTGAATTATAAGAAAGTGTTCATTATTTATTACTATAAATGGTAAGTAATAAAAAATAAAAGTAATTAAAAAAAAATGTAATCTAAATTTTACTGTTAGGGTTACAATCATTTTATAATTCTAACTGGCACCCAGCAATTTATTGTTTTCTAAGAATTATTATTATTAAATTTTGTTTTATTATAAAGAAATTATTTAAATTATTCAAAAATTTATATTATAAAAATATTACAATAAATATATGTGTAAATGAATGTATGCCTGTCTTTTTTAAACATTTCAAACAATTTATCTGATTGACATGAAACCTGTATTGGGTAGTTGCAGAGGCCATTCCTGTTAAAGTGTCTGTAGACCTACACAAACATAGAACATTTACTCTGTGATAGGTCACACTAGTCTATATTTAAAGAGTCAAATAAATTGAGCGAATTTATTTAACAAGTGCTACTACTTTTCTAACAAAGCATTCACTCAGTTACATTGAAATCTAATTACTAATAACCATTAGATGGCTGTAATCACTCTATGATATACAGCTGATACTTACATTATTTTAAAACATGATTTTGTAAAACAATTTTTACTATTTGTTTAGGTTATTTTAGCAACAGGAATTGAATTTAATTAGAAATGTTATTACATTTCTAACTGAGCAATCAGTCACTTTATATGAAATCTAAAAACTGTAAATTAACCTTGAGATTTAAATTTTGAAAAATCAATTTTCAACTTTACAATATATAGAAGGTTTCCTCCAAATTTCAAGTTTGAGACAAACACAGTTTAAGCTGTGTATTGATTATGAATAAGTCAGACAATCATGGCATTTATATTTATCAAATTTATAATTTAATATAACTAATTTAAATATTTAACATAGATTTAAAGCTTAAGTAAGGATCACTATGTTCTTATAAGAGTATGCATATTTTCCTTAAGGCTACCTAAATGTTTGAATAGATAACTAATCACTCTATGAAAATTAGTAAGGGTTTTCTCTAGCATGGGGAAACCTTTGTGCTCAAGGTTTCCTCATTGATTAGCTGCATAACTACACTTAGTACATTTGAAAGATTTCACCAGAATTGGTAAGCATGTACCTTTCAACATTTTTTTTCCTGAAGCTGAATAACAACACTGAGGATATTTGTAATGTTTTTCACCAGAATGTGTATGCATTAGGATCTTAAGCTTTACTGATTGTGCAGCTGAATAATTACACTGGGAACATTTGTTAGGTTTATCACCAGAATAGAGGTACCCATATGAATTTTAAGACTTCCTTTTTCTGAGGCTAAACAATTACACTGGGAACATTTAAATGGGTTTTAAACAGAATGGATAAGCATACGGATTTTAAAATATCTTGATTGTGCAGCTGAATAATTACACTGGGAACATTTATAAGGATTTTTATTAGAATAGGTACGCATATGCATTTTAAAATTATTTTTATCTGAAGCTGCATAATTACACTGGGAACATTATTAAGATTTTACAACAGAATGGGTACGCATATGGATTATAAGGCTTCCTTTTCCAGAAGCTGCATAACTACATTGGGACCATTTATAAGGATTTTCACCAGAATGGATGTGTATATGAATTTTAGGATTACTTTTGTCTGAAGCTGCATACTTACAGTGGGAACATTAATTAGGTTTATCACAAGAATGGGTACGGATATGGATTTTAAGATTTCTTTTTTCTGAAACTGTATGATTACACTGAGAATATTTATAAGGTTATTTCACCAGAATGGGTACACATATGGATTTTAAGCTGTCCTGATTGTGCAGCTGCAAAATTACACTGGGAACATTTAAAAGGTTTTTCACCAAAATGGGTACGTATATGGGTTTTAAGTAGACTTGATTGTGCAGCTGAATAATTACACTGGGATCATTTATAAGGTTTTTTACCAGAATGGGTATGCATATGGATATTAAGATTTGATTTATTTGAAGCTGCATAATTACACTGGGAACATTTAAAAGGTTTTTCACCCCAATGGGTACGCATATGGACTTTAAGATGTGCTGATTGTGCAGCTGAATAATTACACTGGGAACATTTAAAAGGTTTTCACCCGAATGGGTGCGAATATGGATTATAAGCCTTCCTTTTTTTGAAGCTGCATAGCTACACTGAGAGCATTTATAAGGTTTTTCACCAGAATGGGTACTCATATGGGTTTTAAGATGTTCTGATTGTGCAGCTGAATAATTACACTGGGAGCATTTATAAGGTTTTTCACCAGAATGGGTGCGAATATGGATTGTAAGTTTTCCTTTTCCTTAAGCTGCATAAGTAGTATTAAATTGGGGCCGCTAAAAATTAAAAAATTTAAAATTGTGTGTGATTGCGGGTGCGTAGGTGTGTGTGACGTGAGAGGGTGGTATTAGTGTGAGTGTGTGACGTCATGAGGGGGGTGAGGGGGAGGTAGTTGAGTTAAAAGTGCGTTTAAGTTTTTGTAGTAAAAGTAGTATTTGGATCTGAGTGTATTTAATGGAATACGAATTTAGCGGCCCCAATTAATACTGGAGAATTAGGGAGAAAATGCATTTTATATTTGGGTGATAGTATGCGATTCTTTGTATTAAAATCACTTTATTGAAAAGTGTATTTATTATTAAATGCACTTTAAGAAAAGTGTATTTATAGGTATTGGAGTTAATCTGATATTCAGGATATGATTGTTTTGGAACTATAAAATGCACTTATGAAAAAGTCACTTTTCGGTGATACGTTAATCTTTATTAATACTGTTCATTGTTTCAATTATTGACGAGCGTTCATCAACGCACATGTTACCTTCTCAGCAGACTGTTAACAAATGACTACTTAGCTTCAAGTACTCATATTTATAAATTAATATTTGGTGGGAGGTCTAATACTAAATACTTTAGTGGTGGGGGTTACCTTTCCTATACTAATGTTAGCTTAGAAGAGTGTCTGGAAGAAAACGTACTTTATAAAGATTGTCTTTTTAAATTCATATCTTTAAAATGTTAATGAATCAATTTTTTCGTTATTTATCAACTAAGGACTCGTAAGACATATATTTATTATTATGAAAAGACCATTTACATTTTTTCAAGGTCAAACAAATGGCGTTTTAAAAAATAAATGCGTTTTTACAGTACCGCTCACAACTATTGTAAAAGTTACATTTTTCTGCAACACATAACTGTTCGTTAAATTACAAGTTATAATAATTATATCACTAAACACATGTTGCGATTCTACAGTAATGAATCCCGTCTGTGGAATGTAGCCATGCTAAAAACCTCATCCGTACATGTGGTCATGAACTTGAATCATGTTTTTATCTAAAAGACTAGACGAGTTTAGTCCTTGAAACTGCAACCGATTTAGACCCTGTTACAAAAACGTTTCATGCACATGTGAATAAATTGGTTATGTTTCTTCACTCTCTCTCTCCAGACAGTAATTAATTCCGTAGCAGGAGTCACATTGTAAATGAAAAGACATTGCTCTTTAAATTATTGCACAGAACCTAACCAATCATATTTTTTAAATAAATATAATACAAACAATTTTATTTATTTTAAATTTTTTTAAAAATCTTTTGAAGCTTGTCATATTTACATTATGCATTATTGGTGTCGGAAATGTAAAATAAGACTGTTTGTTGTTGTATATATATATATATATATATATATAGATATCTGGTGTCAATATGTCAATGGAAAAATTAGAGAAAAGTGATTTTCAAACCATGTAAGTATAAAGTGAATTTATTTTTTGTAGTTGGTTTCCTCACCACAGTAAGTTTAAATATATATATGTATTGACCTGTTATGCACAATAATACATATATATAAATCTACTAAGCTGTACAACTCAATGGCGCGTTAAGAGTTTTTTTTATGTGGAACTCTTTCCCCAGTAGGCCTATAAACCACAAAAAAAGTAATTGAATTTAAAATTTAGAAAAACAAAAAAATATAGTTTATTTATTTTTAGGGTTTCGGACCCAAGTAGGAAGTCCCCTTTTATTTTTTTCATTCTCAAGATACCAGTCTCCATTCGTAATGTCTGGAAACTGGAACCATTGAGGAATAAAGATTTTATTTCTAATTCTTCCTTTAAAAGAAAAAATTCCATAAGATCCCTCTCTATATTCAAATTTATAAGAGATCTTTGGATCCAACCTCGTAAGCCTGACCAGTCTAGGTTCAGTTTTCGATGTTGGATCCTTAAATATTTTTTCTTTTAGAGGAACAATTGTTTTTTTAGAAGGTTTTTTATCATTAAGAATAGCAGTACAAGTACTTTGTTTCGTTTCTTTAACACTTCCTACTTTAGTTAATTTTGGTTTATGTTTTGCACAAAGTCCAGATTCATGAGATGTTTTTACAATGCACCGTATTTTTTCCCCCCTTTTACCAATGTACTTGCACTGCTTTCTTACTTGAAGATGGTGTGGTGAGGTCATAATTTTGGGTAAAGGTATTTTGTGAATTTGGTTTTGTATTGGTTCTGAGGCTGTGTTTGGGTTGTTGGAAAGTTTATGTTGCAAATGATTTGTATATATAGGAAATTTCAAAGTTGGAAAAAGTTCTCTTTTACAATGAGGTTTTTGAGGAAAGGGAAGGGACGGTTTAGGGGGTAATGTTGGTGAAAGTCCAGCGATGGGCAGCGAAGGTCCTGCCTGCTTTGTCGTCTTGCCAATTGGGAGCGACGGTCTTGTAGGCTTTCTCACCCATGGTCCGAGAGCGACTTCAGGCAGTTCCAACACACACACTGGTTCTACACTCCTTGATGCCATTTCTTCAAAATTTTAACAGTACTGCTCCACGAACAAAGTAGCAATGTAAAGCATATAGTAATCTATCTCAATTTATAGGCAAAAGTTATTCTTTACTCGAACCAATCAAGGAGCTGGTTGTCTTAGCCAATCAGAAACACAGTATAAGTTGTGTGTGACTGTGTAAGTATCTGATTTTTTAAGGTTGTCTGAGTGTTTCTTAGTTGAAGGTTGTCTACACATCTGTTGCAGCTGCAAGTTTAGCTGAGGTCGTTTACCGCGACATCAAACGCAGCTATTGCCGTTAAATTAAGAATTCACAGTTTGCGTTATAGACGCGATTCCTATTGGCTAACAGCTTCTGCAATCCTATTGGCTAGGAAAAGAAGCTTATCCTATGCTGTAGGCTTAGAAAACGTATATATACGGCTGCGTTTTGGCTTCACTTCACAGACGACTTCCAGATCTCCGCAGAATGGTTTCTTTCCAGCTGTTGACCACTTCTAAAGTATTGTGCTTGGAATAAACATTTGAATTGGAAAAAGTCTATCTCCGGCCGGGACAGCTTTATTCGAAAAACTTCAAATGTTTATACAAGTGCAACCTTTGAAGCGGTAACTTTAGCTGCCTAAGAGTCTTCAACACGCCATGAGAAGAACGGAACCAATGGCAAGGCAACTACCCGAGGAGGAGCCCTTGAAGTCCGCCATGGGAAGAATGGAACCAATGGCATATGAACGAGCTTCGAGACCAAGGCAGACAACGCCGACGGAGTCCTGGAGAACATTGATTGTTTCGCTAGAAGTAAGTGAGTCTCAACATATCTTTTAACTATCTTCTGAAAACTCTCTTGCGGTTTAGTTACCAACGTTCTATATATTGGGAAAAGTGTTGAAAACTCTCATTTTTGAGAAGTTCTATACATACTTTTGCCGGTTGAAAACTTGGCTTTACCACATGGGACGTTCTATACGGAGATAGTTACTTGAGTTGAGGTACGCTCTCTTATTTTAAAGCGTAACAATTGTAGCAGATGATAAAGAAGAAGATGTCATTAAAGAACTAACATTCAATAAAAAGTTTCATTTTGTATTACTTTAATCTTGTCCCCATCCTTTCTTGGTAAGGTAAGAAATACTGTTCTTTTCAGAGCAGTATTTCATTTTGCTCTTTTTAGAGCAATTTACTTTCAATTCTGGGTTACGGCAAAAGATCAACTTCATTGTATATGGTACCATACAATGAAGTGGGTTTTTGAGGTTGTTACACCTCGTCGGGGATAGAAGTAAGCATAGTAAGAATTAGTAATGAAAACGTTTTTATTACTAATTTCATACTATGTTTACATCTATCCCAAAAATTTTTATTAAATCGAATGACCTTGAAACATTTTAGATGTTTCGATTTTTCTCACACGTGTAATTTACCCATTGAATAACAATCAATTGCCCTTTAACAACAACCGTTCATTCTGGTAATAAGACATTTAAAACATATGTCTACAGACAGACTTCCTTTTTTTGCTACTCTCATTAAAAGCGTGTTATGACTCAAGTTCAGTATAAAAAACCTGTATTGGAATGCCAGCCTCGGTCTGCTTTATTCGAACGCAGCGCGAGCGCGTGTCTATGTATGTTTGTGTGTGTGTGTGTGTAATATAATAAAATCTTTTGACATAATACTCTAAAGTTATTTGTTACAATGTCATCAAAACACACGGATTTAGTGTTGAAAATAGCGCGACTTCGCCAACGAATAAAAAATAAACATTTTCGTTTACGTCGCGGCTCTACAGAAACTCAACGGCTGTTAGACAAACAATATTCTCATTTAATGAAATCTCTTATGAAACCAGCTCAGAAAATTTCGCCTGAAGTTAAGAACGAATTAAACCATTTAAATGTAAATAATACTAGGTTTGAAAACTTACTTAGTACAGATTTAATTCCCATTAGTATAGCAGATACTTCTCCACTCAATAAAGTTGACTTTGTCGATACAAATGTTATCGCAGAGACTCCAGATCCTAAATTACCAAGTGTTAGTGAGTTAGTAGCAACACCAAAAGGTCAAACAGAATCTGAACAATGGATAAAGGAAACATTCCATAATCCTCTAACACAGAAGTATATGTTAAAAATGATTAAAGATACTGTAAGAAATAAATCGATAGATCATACATTTGGACCCAGAATTGAAAACCACTCCATCATGATCGGTAACAAAATGATACAATTTGGGTCTGAGGGAGAAATCGTCATTGACGGAATAAACTATAAAGCAACGCCTGGACTTTATGAATTAATTTTCAAAAGGCTACCAGACGAGGAACTTTTTACTGAATCTGACTTGATGGCATACAAAAACATCTGTTTGCAAACAAGCGCTCACAAACGTTCTTATGCACCTACTGAAGCAATAAATAGGAATAACTCGTTGAAATACAGACATATTATAGCAGCACTGTTTCCACCAAAAAAACACCTCATACAATAGACGATTTCTTGTAAAATATATATATATATATATATATATATATATATATATATGCGTGTGTGTGTGTGTGTGTTAAATGTCGGTCAAGGTCACGAGGAATCTAAAGCTCTATTTAAAATAAATATATGTGAATATTATGTAAACTTGAACTGTTTACAATAATATTGTTTCTTTTTATTTTAAATTTAGCTTTGCTCACAATCGAGCTTCTCTACGAATGAGTATACATACATATATATATATATATATATATATATATATATATATATATATATATATATATATATATATATATATATATATATAAAATCGTACTAAGAGATTTAATTTGATTCGCTGTCTTCATTGTCGCTTTCAAAAACCAATCGTCTCCTTGCGTCACCTCCATCGGACCTTCTAGGCGTGGTGTTTAAGCCTGAAGACATCGGTGACGAAAATGGAGTGAATACCGATGGTACAGGAGTGTTGGAAGAAGAAGAAGATGGAGTTGGCGAGTTGTCCTCCAAAAAGTTTAATATATCATCTACATCCATTTCTTCTTCGTCCCACTGTTGGGAGTCAGAATCCGAATCCTCGTCAATCTTCTCCGTTTCTTGTAGACGTCTGGGTATGTCGGCAATCATTTTCTAAGTGTCCGGCTATATAGCAAATTGTTTATATTTATAACCATATTTGTTTCACCTCAGCTTATGATTGGTTTTACACGTAGACCAATAGAAAAGTAGGATTTTTCTTATTGGACAAAACATTACACCAATAGGAAAGAAGAGCTGAAAGTGTTATGTATATAACGAGTTTAATTCTAGTACAAATTTATTCTTCTGCTAAAAGTTTCCAAGAGGTGAGCTACAACAACAGATAGGAATATGATTGAACAACACTTGTGTGATGTATGTGGGTTGACATTTGATCATTGGCTAATATATCGTATCCATCAAATAACACACCGTACAATTAAGATTAATGCCAACATTTCAACAGAAGACAGTGAACAGCCTGCAAGAAGTGACACCGATCATCAGCCTTCTATAATGCAAACAATGCCCAATATGTCAATCCCACACCAATCAAGAAGTGACAACAATAGTGTACATTATAAATACACAAATGAAGAGAGTAACCTACAACATCAATCTCCTGCAGCCCAAAAAAGTTCCTACGTGTCTAATGGAAATCTGGAAAAACATTTAAGAAGTAACCAAGAGAATCAAAAACGCATCCAACAAACAAGGCCAAGCGTAATTCATTACGCCCCACCAGCTAAAAAACGAAGAGAGTGCACATCAGATAATCCGCTGGTTTCGGAAGAAGTACACCAAGTAACACCAAGCGTTATTAGATATGCTCAGTCTACAACAAAAAATGATCAAGATGTAATTAAAGACGCTTTGGTTGTTGAAGAATTTAAACGAGCATTTAGAAATTCTATTGTACGTCATTTTTATATTGTCAATAAAAACAAAGAAAATATGGACAATTTTTTCTTCTTGTTAAAACCCATGTTAGAGAAGTTATTATTACAAGAAATGAAAAGGCTGCACCTTATTAAATTTAATTTTGTGTTAGAAACATTATTCACTAACGTAGAAAATGAAATTTCTCCCCGATGTTTTATAACTAAAAGCAGACCATGTATGACTTCTGATAATATCAGCGAAATTATTACAGAGTGTATTCAGGAATTGATTCTGAAAATCACCGAACATGAAGGTCGTGGGTCAGGATGGTCCTTACTCTCTATTGAAAAAATGAATGTTCGTGTTCATAAGCAAGGGTATGGTTGTCGTGGTAGTAGTTTTTTACCGCTTCCGAAAAAAATCTCAACAACAAGATCCTGTACAAACGTCCGTAACATGGACAATCAATGTTTTCGTTATGCTATTCTTACAAAATTTATTACTGGTAATGTTCATGAAAAGTTGTATAATGGTGGATTCGACGCGGTATCAAACCGTTATGATTTCAGTTGTATCAAGTACCCTGTTTCTTTATCAGACATAAAAAAGTTTGAAAAACGAAATTCAGGTGTTTCAGTTAATGTCTACGGATTAGATGAAACTCAAAGTGTATTTCCACTGAAGGTAGTTGAGAATGAGCTGCAAGATCACACAGACCTGCTTTTGATTACAAGAGGCGAAATTTCACACTACGTCCATATACACGATTTCAACAGGTTAGTTAAAAGACAGTTAACCAAGCACAGAGAGTCCATAACTGCCTGCAAAAGATGTCTTTCTTTCAAGAATAACTCTAACTGCAATTCAAGTTGGCTGGAAACCCATAAACGACAATGTTGGCAACATGACCCCACCTCTATAAAATTGCCAAAACCTGATAAGGCGGAAATTTCTTTTAACAAAACAGAACATCAGTATCCCATTCCCATAGTAATATATGCGGATTTCGAATCATCTCTTGTCCCTGTTCAATCAGTCACTAATATAAATGTTGATGATTCATTCACAGATCGTTACCAAAGGCACGAACCAAACAGCTACTGTCTAATGATTAAGTCTACCCTATCGGAAGACTATTTGAAAGTATACGGGCTGACATCAACTCCACAGTTATACAGAGGAGAAAATGCGGCAAAACATTTTATTGACGCACTATACGACATAACAAAGAGAGTTGAAAATATGTACAAGAGCAAAGTACCTATGTTTAAACTTAGTCAAAAAGAATCTGGAGACTTCAACCACACAGCACAATGTTACCTATGTAAAGAGTGTTTCACTTCAATCAATCATAAAGTACGCGACCATGATCACCTAACAGGTAAATATAGAGGAGCAGCGTGTAATCGATGTAATATTAACTACAAACTACCGTCTTTTATACCAGTTGTCATGCATAACTTAACAGGTTACGATGCTCATTTGATTGTGCCACAATTGGGGCGTGATAAAGCTCCTATAGACGTTCTTGCTACAAGTATGGAAAAGTTTATAAGTTTTTCAAAGACAATCGGGAAAATGAAGTTGCGATTTCTAGACTCATTCAGATTTATGCCTTCAAGTTTGAAGAAACTAACAGAAAACCTCCAAAGGAGTGATTTAATAGAAACACAGAAAATTGTACCTCCTAATAAAATCGACCTTGTTCTACGCAAATCAGTATTTCCTTATGACTACGTCGATTCTTTAAAAAAGTTTGAAGATACATCTCTTCCACCTAAAGCATGTTTCTATAACCGTTTAGACCAAGCAGATATATCAGATGAAGATTACAATCATGCTCTGCGTACATGGAAGGAACTTGGTATAAGGACGTTGGGAGAATACAGCGATTTTTATGTAAAGCTGGATGTAACACTACTTTGCGATATAATGGAACAGTTTAGAGCTTCCTGCATGTCCGCATATGGTTTAGACCCTTTACATTCTTATACAGCTCCTGGATTAGCATGGCAAGCAATGCTTAAAGAAACTCGCTGCAAGCTAGAATTACTAACAGACATTGACATGGTACTTATGGTGGAATCAGCTGTCAGAGGCGGAATAACTAAGTGTGTGACAAGACATGTCAAAGCGAACAACAAATACCTTCCCGATTACAACCCACGGAAAGAAAGTGTCTATTTAGCCTATTTTGACGCAAATAATTTGTACTCAAAACCTAGTTTAGAGCACCTCCCATATGGTGATTTTAAATGGGTTGATCCAGAAGCAATTGGTGACATTACATCTATTCCTAAAGATGGTGAGAAAGGATACATTTTGGAATGTGATATTATGTACCCAGAAACTTTGCACGACTTCCATTACGACTTACCTCTTTTACCATCAACAGAAGCACCCCCCAACAGTAAGACAAAAAAGCTATTGACCACATTGTTGGACAAACGCTATTATGTTGCACATTTCAGGACCATACAACAAGCTATTCAATTGGGTCTCAAAGTTACAAAAGTCCATAGAGTGTTGGAATTTTCACAGTCCCGTTGGATGGAGCCGTATATTAAATCTAATACTGCAAGAAGAGCCGTTGCTCAAACAGCGTTTCAAAAGGACTTTTTTAAATTAATGAATAATGCTGTATTCGGAAAAACTTTAGAGAATAAAAGAAAGCATAAAAATATTCAACTTGTTTCGAATGCTACCAAATTAAAAAAATTAACACAAAAAACTAATTTTAAAACTACTGTAATCATTGATGATAACTTAGTCGCAGTGTCTATGGGTAAAACAAGTGTGGTTATGGACAAACCATTATATGTCGGGATGTCCATACTCGACATCTCGAAAATACATATGTACGAGTTCCACTATGAGAAAATGGTGCAATACTATGGCAGGGATAATATTGGTTCCTGTTACTTAGATACTGACGCTTTTATCTATTGGATCAAAACAAATGATTTATATTTAGATTTAAAAACATTTCCACACAGGAACGATTTTGATTTTTCTGATTATCCTACAAATCACATGACGTACGATCAAGGAATAAATAAAAAAGTCATTGGTAAATTCAAAGACGAGTTGAATTCCATACCAATGTGTGAAATAGTTGCTTTGAGACCCAAAATGTACGCATTCACGTGCAATGAAAGAGGATCAAACAGAGAACATAAGAAAATTATAAAGAAATTGAAAGGCATAAAAAAGTCATACCTTACAAAACACATATCATTCGAAAATTATAAGGAATGTTTATTTGAAAAGAAAACTTTCATGGCTGGATTTAACACTATAAGGAGTTACAATCACAGAATTTTTAGCATAACCCAAAATAAAAAGTCTCTATCTGCTAATGATGATAAAAGGGTTATTCTTGAAGACGGTGTAAGAACTTTGCCTTATGGACATTATTCCTTGGCTAAAATAGATAATTTAAATACACAATTGTATTAAGAAAAAGTGTGTATTAAAAAAACATAATCAAATGTCAACCTATATACTTCACATAAGTGTGTGGTCTCTGAATAGGCCTATTGGGGAAGAGGTGGACCACGTAAAAACAAAATTTCCTCTAACGCGCCATTTAGTTGTACAGCTTAGTATAAAAATTAAACAATATATTTATACTTTCTGTGGTGAGGAAATCAGCTAAATACAAAATTATACTACATTTCAAATAATTTATGACTAAGTAAATTAGTTGATACATGATAAGATGAAAAACGTTTAAATTACCAAATCAACATAATAATTATTTGATAATATTTCAAGCTACTTTATTGGAATTTTACCGCGATGGATGAGAAATCTAAAATAGTGCAAGAATTGCACAAACCTGTGAGAAAACATTTCCCCAGGAGAAACACTGTAGTAAAAGGAATTGAAGATCATTACTATCAAGCAGATCTCGTAGAAATGATTCCCTATAATCGTTTTAATATGGGGTACAAATATATTTTGTTTATTATAAATTGTTTCACAAAGTTTGCTTATGGTATACCTTTAAAAGATAAATCAGCTAAAACTGTAACCAATGCTATGGAACAATTTTTAAAAGAAAACAAAATGAAGCATTTACAAACCGACGATGGCTTAGAATACTTTAACAAATTGTTTAAAAGTTTGATGAAAAAATATAATATAAACCATTATTCTACAAAAAGTGAAATGAAAGCTACTATTATAGAACGTTTCAACAGAACAATTAAAGGAATTATGTACAAAACTTTCTCAAAAAGAGGATCATACGTATGGTATGACATACTACAAAAACTTATTTACGATTACAATAACAGTAATCATAGGACAATAGGGATGAAACCAATACAAGTGAGCAAGATGAATGAAAAATTAGTGTTGAAACGTATACGCAAGAACACAATGCCAAAGATGGAGGCAAGACCACCGCGGAAATTTAAAGAAGGAGAAACAGTACGCATTAGTAAACAAAAAAAGCATTTTTCAAAAAGCTACATTCCGAATTGGACGACAGAGATATTTACAGTTTATAGAGTCCAACCAACCGTGCCAGAGACGTATATATTGAAAGATCACCATGGAGAACTACTACATGGAGGCTTTTATGGTCATGAGATGTTGAAGTCAAAGTCTGGTAATGTGTATTTAGTTGAAAAGATATTAAAAACAAGAGGAGATAAAGTTTTAGTACGTTGGTTAGGATATGACCGTAATCAGGATTCCTGGATACCTAAAAAAGATTTAATTTAATTGCTAAGAAACATAAAGTTTTTTGCTAAGCAATGAAACACACATAGGAATTAATTATGGAAGTTGTAAAGCAAAAAGAAAAACTAAAAGTTTCAAATATTGATGTTTTTACTGATGAAGTTTGTAACAAAAGTAGCAAACATGGGACTTTACTACCCGATTCAGTTCGATGTATAATATGCGGTCCTTCAAACTGTGGAAAAACAAACGTTGTATTTAATTTGTTAACTGATGTCAATGGGCTAAAATTCAACAATGTTTACATATTTTCGAAGTCATTGAATCAACCAAAGTATCAGTTATTGGAAAAGATTTTTTCACAATTATCGTGTATAGGGTATCACAAGTTTAAAGATAACGAGGAGGTCATTCACCCGAATGAAGCGAAACCTTATTCCGTATTTATATTTGACGACGTTTCTTGTGAAAAACAGGACAAAATTAGAACCTACTTCTGTATGGGTCGTCATAATTTGGTTGACTCTATATATATAACACAGACATATAGTAAAATTCCAAAACAATTAATTAGGGATAATGCAAACCTGTTAATTTTATTCAAACAGGATGAAAAAAATTTGAGACATGTATATACTGATCATGTTAACACTGACATGCCTTTTGAGACTTTTAAAGAACTCTGCAGCAAGGCTTGGGTTGATAGACACGGGTTTTCAGTAATAGATAAAGAGAGGGGAATCAATAATGGACATTACAGAATCGGTTTCGATGAATTTATTTTATTACATCAATAATACAGACAGCAATTTCCTTATTTGTAAATTGATCGTGTTATTAAAAACATCTTATTATTATTATGGAGGAAAATGGGAAATTGATTACCGATTTAAAAAAACTAACTGATTCCATAAGGAAAAAAAACCAAGCGTTGAAGTTAGGTATTATTGAACGAGATAATTTATCGGACACTATGTCGGAGCCTATGCAACAGACTATAAACAAAATTTCTATTACTCAAAAACCAGAAATGCAATTGGAAGAAAGTAATGAGACAAATAGCATTGTTGAAGACGCACAAGGTAATAACGATGACTTATCTGAAGACTGTCATTTAATACAACATGATGAAAGAAAAAAGAAATATAATAGAGCTGTGGGAGAAAACGTCCGTAACAATGCAGTTCTTGACAGAAAATATGAAACAAAATTAGATTTTCATGGAAGAATTAGGAAAAAAAATCATGTATATGGAGGGAGGCTTGAAGGTAAGAGAATAATGATCGGAGACACTACACTCATGATTGATAAACACGATAATATTATTATCAATAGTAAAGTTTTTAGAAGTACGCCTGGTCTTTTAGAATTGTTATTTTCAAAGAATCCAACGTCTTATTCGAAAAAGGATCTAGCAGCATTTAAAGTTATTTGTAAAGAAACAAACACACACAGAAAGAATTACTCGCACACTAACTCGATATATCGAAACAAATCTCATAAGTATAGAAATGTAATAGCAAAGTTATTTCCATCAGGAAGACAAAAAAAAGGAGCTGGAATGCCACTTAAGAACGTGAATCAACCAGATGTTTTATACTACAATAACATCAACGCCTTAGTGGATCGAATGCGTTTATTACATGATGCTAAACTCTCAGGCCATACAGGACTGGATAACGAAATGATTGCTTTGACTGAAGAATTAAAAAGACAAAAAATTATACTTTAGCAAGTCACTTTAGTTATGAGTGTCGACAAGTTCGGACGTCATGAAAATTCCTTATTAAGGGAGTCTATGATAGGACCTCGAGGAGAAGGATATAAGTTGACCGACGAAGGTGATTACGACGTACAAAATAAACTTATACGTAATGTCGCCAATCCAAAAGCTGAAACTGATGTCGCTACAAAAATGTATGTCGATACGAAAACACCATCGCAGGGAAGTTCAAATTGGAATTTCAATGCTAAACGATTAAGCAATATTGGTGACGCTTTATACGAAGGTGAGGCAATAAATATCAGGGTGCTTAAACAGTTAGCAATTACTTCAAATGATCAAAAACAATTTTACAATGCTAGGAATCTTAGAATTACGAACGTAGCGAGCTCTGAAGAAAACAATGATGCTGTGTGTCTCAAGGATGTAAAAACGATGTTTGACTTAGCACGTTGCAAGCAAAAGGAGACATTGCTAAGGTTCGGAAATAAACTGTTTTACTATATTCATAAATTTACTCTACACTATCCACAAGGAAAGATGAGTAATGAAGAAAACGAAAACAACTTTATAAATTGGAGCGAAATATTCGACTCTTCAGACGGAGAGGAAGAACTTGATAAATAACTATTGACGATAAAATAAATTAAGATGAGCCCTTATAAACTATTTAATAGGAATCAAAAATTTGATAAAGGAGGAAGTGGTTTAGCGACATCGGCATTATCAGTTTTGAGTAAAGCTGTCAAGAGCGTACCTGTAGGAACGTTACTGAACAAAACAATCGACGCATTACCCATTGAGCTACATCTACCAGGCGGATATAGATATTGCGGTCCTGGGACAAAGCTTAAAGAACGACTAGCTCGTGGAGATCCTGGAATTAATAAATTGGACGAATTGTGTAAAATACACGATATTGCTTATTCAAATTACTCAGACGCTGAACACAGATCTATAGCTGATAGAGCATTAGCAGAGAGAGCGTGGCAGAGATTTAAATCAAGTGATTCAAGTATTGGCGAGAGAGCTGCAGCATTAGCGGTCGCTGCTGCAATGAAGGCAAAAACAGCAATTGGAGGTAGTTCAAAACGACGTAGAGGAACGGGTGGGAAAAGAGGAGCTGGAAGAAGAAAGAGAATTGGAAAGCAAAATCATAAAAAAAGGAATTTAAAAAAAAAAAATCAAAAACACGGTCGAGGTCTGTACCTAAAACCATATCGTGTTTAAGAAATAAATTTAACAAACTTGTTTTACCTAATACACCGCTCAGCACGACTCAGTTGATACATTACGCCTCTTGTTTAAAAATACCGTACTTCAGAGGTGTATTTATGAGAGATGAGTTGCCGGAAAAAGTAAAAAAATACGAAACGGGGATTGTCAACCTCGATAACTCCTTTGGTAAAGGAACGCACTGGGTCTGTTATAAGAAAATAGACAACACTGTCTACTACTTTGACAGTTTAGGAAATTTGCAACCGCCTAGAGAACTTAAGGTTTACTTCAAGCCAGCAAGTAATATATTGTACAATTACAACAGACGGCAGGGTGAGAATACTTCTATTTGTGGACATTTGTGTTTAGAGTTTCTAGCTTCTGATGTTAGTATTCTTTCAAATGTCGTCTTACACGGTTTCCATTAGTGGAACGTCATCTAATCTTTATAGTTCCCTGTTTCCACCGATACAACTTAGAGAGGATAAAGAATGGGAGGTAGCGCTTCTAGATTTTACAACATACAATTCAATTCCTAATGTCATTGAAGGAGTAAATAATATATTCTATTATAAAGAAAACGACGAACAAAATGATTTCAAAACAGTACAACTGCAGACAGGTTCGTATGAAATCGAAGATATTTCTGAGGTTCTTCAAGAAAAATTAGGGAAAGACAAAATTACATTAAAAGCAAATAACAGTTTATTAAGAAGCGAACTCTCTTGTGCTTATTTTGTTGATTTTTCAAAGGAACACAGCTTAGGTCCGTTACTTGGCTTTTCAAGTCTTAATAGTCCACTATCTCCGAATGTTAATCACGTAGGTGATAAAACAGTCGACATAATCAAAGTCAACGTTATAAACATTACTTGCAATATAGTTCATGGTGCTTATAAGGATGGTGTAAATGGACATATATTGCATTCATTTTATCCTACAGTAGCACCGGGTTTTAAGATAGTTGAAAAACCTCATAATCTTGTTTATTTACCTTTAAATGTTAGTCATATTTCAGACATTAATTTAAACGTATTGGATCAAGACGGAGATTTTGTAGATTTTAGAGGAGAGACTATTACTTCAAGACTTCATATAAAAGAGCGCTAAAGGAAACTAGTTTATCTACTACACATGGGTTTAACTTTTAAATCAATCTTTAGTAACGAAAACGTTAATAGTTGTCAGTCTGTTCAAAAGTTAACTAACGAGAACATACGTTTTCTAGAACAAATTGGTTTCACTGTTAATAAAAATGGATATTCTGAACATAAAGAATGGACCTATATTCGACGAGACAATATGGGAGAAGGAGTATCATTCTCACAACCCCTACGCTTCATCGAGATTGGGAAATAACGACGAAATACGCATTCCTATACAACATCAAGACGCGTACACTTTACCGTGTGAAAGTTATATATACATCGAAGGGATTGTTACGAAAAAAGATGGAACACTGGGAACCACAGTTCCATTTATCAATAACCCAATGGCATTTTTGTTTGAAGAAATAAGATACGAGATTTCAGGAATAACTGTAGATTCTACGAAACGTGTTGGTGTGACTAGCACTTTAAAGACGCTTATTTCTCAACCACCACATGAAATAAACAAACTGCGAACATCGGGTTGGGTGTTTCCAGTATCTACAACTATCACACCAAATAAAGAAGGATATTTTGAATTCTCTATACCGCTCCGTTTACTATTAGGGTTTGCAGAAGACTATGGGAAACTCATTATAAATTGTAAACAAGAATTATTCTTGCTTCGGTCTTCAACGGATAATGACGCGATTATAGCCTCCCCATCCACTACAGAAGCAAATATGGATTGGAAATTGAACATAAACAAAATAACGTGGAGGGTACCGCACGTACGACTTGCCGACGAACACCGGCTTTCACTGTTGAAACAATTAGAGTCGGATAGAGACATCGTTTTACCTTTTAGGAACTGGGAAATGCATCAGTATCCTATCTTACCTTCAACTCAACGGCAGTCTTGGAATATCAAAACCTCCACTCAATTAGAAAAGCCTAGATATATCATATTTGCATTGCAGACAAACAAAAGGAATAATATAACAGCCAACGCCGGGACGTTTGACCACTGTAAACTTACTAATATTAAACTTTATTTAAATTCTCAGTTTTTCCCCTACGATAATTTAAATGTATCGTTTTCGAAGAACAGATATGGCATACTTTACGATATGTACGCTAGATTTCAGTCATCATACTATGGCAGGTCAGACACGCCTTTAATATCGCCTGACACGTTTAAAGAGCACGCGCCTATTGTTGTCATAGATTGTTCAAAGCAGAACGAATCCGTAAAGTCTTCCACTGTAGATATACGGTTGGAATTTGAAACTGAAGAGAATATTCCAGATAATACTTCAGCTTACTGTTTAATACTGCATGATACTGTTGTTACGTACACTCCGTTAACAGGGGTGGTCAGAATGGTTGTGTAGGATATGTATCGATTAAAAAAGGAGTGGGGGGATAAAAACACACTTCCCTGCACCATTTTCCGACTATATAAGGACTGACGATTTCGGTTAGTGCTCATTTATAAGCTGTTCCGCTACCTCAACTTTGCTACAGTGTAATAGCGAAATGTCACTTTCACAAGAAGGTAATGATGATATGAAACTCAATACTGAAAATGAAAATACGTCTTCTAACATTGCATCATATGGAACTTCTGAAGTACCTATGGAAACAGATGGAGCTACAGATGATTCTGCAAATATCATAAAAAATTCAGAAGATGTTTGCGGCATTTATGAAGATATGTATAATCCTATGACGAGATCAATGACTTTTACAACAAAAAGAAACGAAGGAGAACTGATTGAAATTTTAACTGGTATATTTTTACGTATATTTTATCCACTTACAGCATGCATGGGCAAAAATATTACAGTTGGAATATTTGAAGTTTTGGGATATACACCAGGTGTTTTGTTGAACCACTATGACAAACATATATTATTTAATATATCTTCCTGGGCACATTTTCTTCATAATATTAGCAGTTTTGAACAACATATAGTAGGCAAACACAGCGGTAAGAAGACAAAGCTAATGATTAGAGAATCTGACATTGAAGTGGATAGTCTTAAAATTTATGGAAAACAGTATATACGAATAAAGGACTTTTCACAACACCATGAAAAAGTTTTGCTAACGACTAATGAATTCTATACGTTAATCGGTGTTTCGGTCGCAGTTGACAGATATTTGGAACAGTTGGTATTGAACCAGACCTTTATAAAGGAATATTTAATGAGTGCAGTTCAACAGGATAAGACAGTGTCATACGTACAACCAGATTCTACGATTATTAACCGACTCGCTCAAGAAATATCTTCATACAGGTATATAAACACACTCAAAGCTCTACCTGATTATGACACAAAACAACCTTGTGCTTCTGACTACGCACAAAATTAAAAACAGGCAAAATTTAAATAAGCAAACAACTACAGAAGTTGAAATTGAGAATAGTGGTGTGTAGGCCTAAAGGGGAGGTGACCACTTAAAAAAATCACCAACGCGCCTAGAACCATACAGCCTAACTATAAATGTTTACTGTGGTGGGGAAAATGGTTCATTGACAAACAAAGAATTAAAGACGAAATGTCTCATACAACTCGTTTCAGCAGTTTCACGGATATATACGAACTTTCTGATGAAGAAGAAGATAGGAGAAACAACCATTACTTAGATCACATACGATTCAAAAGTAGGATTTTTCAAGCTGAATTTATATTAAGACCAATTTTAGAGAAACACTTATTAAAGGCTGCAGAGATGGCTGAAACATTACAGAAAAAAAATAAACGAAGCGTGAAAGAATGTGTTGTCGAGTTTCAAGCTTTTCGAGGAAATTACGATGAATTTTTGATCAAGGAGTTGGTTATACATGATATTTCATCTCTAGAGACAGATTACTTTCTATTCAAACCCCCTTACGATTTCAATCACCTAAACCAAAAGTCGGCTAGAACCAACAATTGGTTAAGTAAACGATATCATTTCATTAAGTGGTCTGAAGGTTTCACTACTTTCAATGATGTTTTCACTATTATTAAACAGTATACTAAAAACTATGATATCATATATACTTACGGTTCTGAAAAGACTAAATGGATAGATACATACACTACAGCCAAAGTTATAGACTATCCTATTAAAATAAGACAGAATTATAATTCACATAATATCTGCACCGTTGTTAAAGATCACCGACATCAAAACGGAAATTGTGCTCTACGTAATGCGCTAAATCTAAGCGTTTGTTTAAGAGCTAGAAACGTAGACGTGGGAAAGGATAAGAGGGGGTAGGCGCTCGTCAATTCTAAAAAAAAATAAACTTATAAAACCTTCAACATTTCATCATAAACGAAAATAACATCTACAGCAATATCAGTTATAAGGTTCAATTTATTTCCGTACATAAGTAACTTTTAGAAAAGTGAATTTTTTTTAACAAAAAAAGACTCTCCGAAAATCGACATATCCTTCTGCATCTTCAACTTACAACAAAGTCAATAAATGCACTTTAAAGTGCATTAATGACAAATATGCGATTTTGTATCAGCTGGAAAATTGTAGAGGGGGGAAATAGAGAGGGTGGTGAGGGGAAAATAAAACAAGGGGGGATAGGATCTATAAATTAAACTGCAAGAAGTCCTAATCATCACTAACAACGCAAACTTCAAAATAGAAACATCGTGATGGCAGATAATCAAGAACAATCCCTTGTAGAAAAATTCAACCAGAGATCAAAAGCTAAAACAATTGTAACGAAAAAATGTTCAGATTTAAAGCCGTTAAAAAATTATGCTGTGTACTACTTCTGTAAAAAAGAGACGGTAAATGGAAGTGCTGTGATTGCAGTACTTGGAGACTTTCCTTACAAAGAAGAAAATGTTCCGAAACTGCAAGTCTTTTTACCGAAGAGGTTTGTTTATTTATTAATGAATGAAGACTTAGATTCAATACGTCCTGGGCAGTACTTCATTGTTTCACATGGACCTTCAGGAGAGAAATCAACTGAACTAAAACTGCATTTGTCTAATGAATAATAGTTATAGAAAGTGATTTTAATTTATATGTAGCAATATATATTCCTTATTATAGTTGTAAAAGTAGTTTTGAAAACAGTCTTTTTTTTAAAAAAACTCATTTGTTTGACCTTGAATGTAATTAATGTTCACCCCCACTCCTACAGTTAACTTTAAAGAGGAGCGTATATAAACTGCAAGAGCAATCAAAAAGGTACCATTTATCCTTCAGATCGACTAGCGATGGACATTGTACAAGTTAGAAAATTGCATTACCCACAATACGTAACCATTGAGTCCAGAATAAAAACCTTTGATAACGGACCACCTTTGTTGAGAGAGAAAAAAGAAGAGTTGAGTGCTGCTGGCTTGTTCTATATAAATCATTCTGACCATACTCTTTGTTACTGCTGCGGAGGCGGCCTTAAGGACTGGATGGACAAAGATGACCCATGGATTGAACACGCAACATGGCATGGTACATGTTCATTCGTATTACTAGTAAAAGGCAAGGCATTCGTTGATAGGATCAGAGAGAAGGCTGAAGTTACTAAGAAGACCACCAAGCTGCCTTCATTGACACCAGATATACTTCCTGCAGAATGTAAAATCTGTAGAGTAGAAGAAGTTCAAGTGGTCTACTTACCCTGCAGACACGTTATTGCTTGTGCGTTTTGTGGATTAGCTTGCAAAACTTGTGGTGTATGTAGAGAGACTGTACAATCTGTTATGAGAATTTATCTTTCTTAAAATTTGTAATAAGTTGTTTTGTCTAACCGCATTATTTCTTTTTAATAATACAATTAATATAGCTTATGATTTAAAATAATATGTTATGTCTTTTAGAAAAAATGTAACTTTTTGATTAGTTGTAAGCGGTACTGTAGAACCGCATTTATTTTTTAAAACGACATTTGTTTGACCTTGAAAAAAAGTGTAAAATGCTATTTTCTAAATAATAAATATATGTTACAACTTTATGTGTGTTTTATATTTCCCCCCTTACATTCCACAGACGGGATTCATTACTGTAGAACCGCAACATGTGTTTAGTGATATAATTATTATAACTTGTAATTTAACGAACAGTTATGTGTTGCAGAAAAATGTAACTTTTACAATAGTTGTGAGCGGTACTGTAAAAACGCATTTATTTTTTAAAACGCCATTTGTTTGACCTTGAAAAAATGTAAATGGTCTTTTCATAATAATAAATATATGTCTTACGAGTCCTTAGTTGATAAATAACGAAAAAATTGATTCATGCACATTTTGAAGATATGAATTTAAAAAGACAATCTTTATAAAGTACGTTTACTTCCAGACACTCTTCTAAGCTAACATTAGTATAGGAAAGGTAACCCCCCACCACTAAAGTATTTATTATTATACCTCCCACCAAATATTAATTTATAAATATGAGTACTTGAAGCTAAGTAGTCATTTGTTAACAGTCTGCTGAGAAGGTAACATGTACGTTGATGAACGCTCGTCAATAATTGAAACAATGAACAGTATTAATAAAGATTAACGTATCACCGAAAAGTGACTTTTTCATAAGTGCATTTTATAGTTCCAAAACAATCATATCCTGAATATCAAATTAACTCCAATACCTATAAATACACTTTTCTTAAAGTGCATTTAATAATAAATACACTTTTCAATAAAGTGATTTTAATACAAAGAATCGCATACTATCACCCAAATATTAAATGCATTTTCTCCCTAATTCTCCAGTATTCATTGGGGCCGCTAAATTCGTATTCCATTAAATACACTCAGATCCAAATACTACTTTTACTACAAAAACTTAAACGCACTTTTAACTCAACTACCTCCCCCCTCACCCCCCTCATGACGTCACACACTCACACTAATACCACCCTCTCACGTCACACACACCTACGCACCCGCAATCACACACAATTTTAAATTTTTTAATTTTTAGCGGCCCCAATTTAATACTACTTGCATAGTTACACTGGGAGCATTTATAAGGTTTTTCACCAGAATGGGTACGCATATGGATTTGAAGTGATCCTTTTTGTGAAGCTGCATAATTACACTGGGAGCATTTATAAGGTTTTTCACCAGAATGGGTGCGAATATGGGTTTTAAGATGTTCTGATTGTGCAGCTGAATAATTACACTGGGAGCATTTATAAGGTTTTTCACCAGAATGGGTGCGAATATGGATTGTAAGTTTTCCTTTTCCTGAAGCTGCATAGTTACACTGGGAGCATTTATAAAGTTTTTTACCAGAATGGGTACGCATATGCATTTTAAACTTTCCTGATTGATTTGTTGCATAATTACACCGGGCGCATTTGTAAGGTTTTTCACCAAAGTGGGTACACACACGTGATTTGAAGCTTCTGTATAGTTTAGCTGCATAAATACATTGTGTACATTTGTAAGGTTTAAAGTATGTTTTAGAACTGGTCAAGTCTGCTGCTGAAAAATCCCATTTTAGACTCTTATAAGGTCTTTTATGAATGTGTCTTTTTAAATGCATTATAAAGTCGTATATCTTTGCCCCTATATAAAGACATTGTTCACATTTGAATATCTTATCCGTGTCTTTCTTGATGGTCACCCAGAGTGCAGACATTACTGATGCCTTATAGTTGCAAATTGTGTGTCCATTTTGCAAGAAAGGGTTGTAATGGATTACTGGTTTATCAGAGCCTGGATACATTCTGTCAAGTTCTTCTTGTTGGTCCAATTTTATTTTACTGTTGCCACATGCTTCAGAATACACAATATCTGAAAATTGAGAAATATTTTATCCCATTTTTAATATTTTACCACACAATTTCTAAAGCCGTATTATTATTTACGACTTTAGACATTAACATTTATTATTAAATAAAGATATCCAGGCAATATACTCCTATATAGAGAGAATAAATAGTCATTTATTTAGTGACTCTAAAATTGTATTTTGCTACTCCAACTTAGCTAGTGTTTAAACATTTTTTTCCCAGAACTACTGCATTATAAGTTCCCAATAGTTTAAGAATTCTTTTTCATTGCGAAAAACCTGTGTTTTTCCTAACAAGTGCATCATTGCCTAACAAAACAATTAAAATTTAAGTAAACAATAATTAATAAAATGAATGATGAAGTAATATATTAAAACAAATCACAATTAATAATCACAAATAATTATTTATTATATATATATATATATATATATATATATATATATATATATATATACAGTCGAACCTCTATATAACGAACCTCTAGATAACAAAATCCTCTATATAACGAATTTTTATCTTGTCCTACGAAAGTATAGAAGTTATACTGCTTATTTACCTTTATGTAACGAATTTCGGACCTCTCAATAACAAAGTTTTTTTCCATTTCAACCGAAGAAATGTAGTGTTGTATGGCAGCTCACAATGGCATTTTTAGGAAATTGTTTATTTTCAGCAGGAAGGTCAACAAAACCAAGAATGGTAGGCGAAACACATGTCGGCAATCGACTGCATGTTATAGTTTGGTTCAGTTAACAACTTCACCATTGCTAGCGTTCCGGCACGCTCTAGGTTCCCTTACAGATGGGCTCCCAGATTATTTCCTTAGATACGGCATGCTCACTCCCAAGCTAATTGAAACTTCTCTACTGTCGATATCTGTATAAAGGTTTGATTTTTACGTCAGTGCTTTAAAAGAGTTTGGAGAACATTGTGCCTGAGTTGTTTTTAAATCCGACTATCTCAAGTTACCTTTTGATGCTTCAACTGAAACAATGATTCAGGAATTTTTATGAACAGATTTAATTTGGTTTAACTTTTATATTTTAATGTTTTAATGTTTTTTTTTTTTAGTTTGAACCATTTAACGCGGCAGAATATCCGGTAAAAACGACGATCATAAAAATTAACCAAGTTTTCTGAACTAACGCAAGAATAAACGATAACTGCTCTATTAGAGTTAATAAACCAACTGGAGGTGGGAACAGACTATTGTAAATATGAGTCATCGACAAAATGCTTGGACGCCCGAAAACCTATTGTGTTAACATAAGGTTGTAGTAAACAAATGTCAGCTAATCTTGGCTATAAATAGTCTCGGATGTGACATATGTATTATCTATGTCTCCATTTACATTATCGAACTGTATGGCTTTGTGGAACACGTGGCACAAATGTTGCTTTTATAAGCATTAGATAACTTATCATAATAGCCTATACAGAGTAGACCCTATGAAAAATATTGAATGTGGATATCTAATACAATGAAGAAACATCAATAAAACATTTTTACAACTTGAATTTCAAATAAATTGAGACTCTATAAAACATTATCCTATATTAACATTGGCCTATTACACTAACTACGGTCGCGATATTATACTGTACCCCTTTTATTACCGCAGGTAGTGCGATATGCGTAAGATGGGGTGGGAGCATTCTTTACAACACAGCCTCTCTACAACGAATTTCTTCTCTGGATAATCGACTTCGTCATACAGAGGTTCGACTGTATATGAATGTATGTATGCACCTTATACATTACTAAACCATTGAAAAGAAGTTAATGAAATTTAGAGGGATTGGTTAATTTATTCCCAGGATGGTTCGTGTGAAGTTTGGAATAGATCCATTCACAGGGCTTCGTCCTAGAGATATATGATGGTTCAAAAACTAATATATGAATATGTGTGTATATATGTATATTATACACACCTAAATCGCTGAACAGAAGTTAATATAATTAGAAGAGGTTGTTCAACATAATCACAGACTGATTCGTTTGAAGTGTGGTGCAGATCTATCGACAGGACTCCGCCCCAGAGGCTTAGGATGGTTCAAAAACTGATGTATGTATCTTATGGACGCCTGAACAGCTGACCAGAAGTTATTATAATTGGGAGGGATTTTCTAACATAATCCCAGAATGATTTGTGTGAAGTTTGGTGCAGATACATTAACAGGACTCCAACCCAGAGGTGTAGGATGGTTCAAAAACTGATGTATGTATCTTATGGACGCCTGAACAGCTGAACAAAAGTTAATGAAATTTAGAGAGTTGTTTAAAATATTCCAAGATTGGTTCGTGTTATCTTAGATACAGATCCATCCATAAGACTCCACCCTAGAGGCTAAGGATGGTTCAAAAACTGATGTATATATGTAAGTATATCTTATGGACGCCTAACAGCTAAACAGTAGTTAATTAAATTTGGACAGATTGTTTAACATAATGTCAGAATGGTTCATGAAAGTTTGCTGCAGAACCATCCACAGGGATTCACCCCAGAGGCTTAGGAAGTTTCATTGTACAGCCTTCCATAAGTCTAATGTTAAATTCTGTATCCATTCTTGCGTTCCTTAAATAATTTAAAATGTATAAGCATAATATAAAAATAAAAGTACATTATTTATTATTGATATTAGAAGTAGGATCGCCGATAATACTCTTGCAAAATTTGAATCCACTAAGGCTGTACAACGAAACCAGGCTAACAACAAAAAAACTAACACCCAAAAAAATTGATCGAGGCAGAAATCATAGGTGGCAAGTTTAAAGCAGAGAAGGTCTTTATTCCACGTATACCGATGATTTCATCTGGTGTCAAATAACTACAATTTCCTTTGCGTCTTGCAATCTCAATGACTACAAACAAGGCACAAGGACAATGATTAACCATTGCGGGATTATATTTGGAACATTCTTGTTTTTCTTACAGACAATTACATGTTGTGTGCTCATGTGTTGCGACACCTAAAAATGTATATGTTTATACGCCTAATGAAATGACAAAAAACATTGTTTATCCTATATCATTACACTAAATCAAATATAATTATTTATATTTTCCCATGTTAAATATAACAGACCAGAAAAATCTGAGAAGGTGAAACACTGTTTAGAGGAAAAGCACGAGTTTAAAGTAGATGATGTAACCCTGTTTAAAAACATTGTAAAGTGTAGTTAATTGGATGCATGGGAAACGTTGTATATTAATAGGAATAAAAATAATATTGTAAATAATGAGTCCGGGCCTATTCAAAATTCTATACTAATATAACTATTGTTACACGAGAAAATTTTATTGTAACTATTTGGTTAAAATCTTGAAATAATAAAGCTAAAAATAGCTTTAGGACATGTTTAGGAATGTTCCATTTAATATATAGGTGTTTCAGGAATCTATACTTTTACCTTTTTCATATTTTAACCCGGCAGAGGTCGCGTCACGGTCTTTTCCACCGGGCCTTCACAATTTTCTCAATAACTCGAACTGCCGATGTTTGTAAGCTTCCACCCCCTCAGTACCTTCAAATAGACTCGTCCACTGGCGAATGCTGTGTTTGTATTTTCGCTGTCACCAACGAGTGTCTTAGTGTAGCAGCCTAAAGAAAAGCCAGTGTGGAAACCACCGTGCGCAACCCCTCTCATGTGATAAAGTGTGACATAATTTTTAATTTCACTTTTGTGTCATTGATCATTTAGTGCGTTGTGTGTTATATTTACTACGCAATATGAATCGAGCAGAGGAAGAAAGATTTGCTAGAGTGTTAGATAGCCTGGAAGTGGAAGAAAGGCGCGAGGAAGAAAGGATTGATAATCCTGGTAGTGTTAGATGACAACTTTTTCATGAAAAGAAACATTGAAGAGATGCTGGACCTACAGCCGCAGGGGCAAAATATTGCAGAAGATGCACGTGAAGGACGATGCGGTATATGCAACTAGAAACAAAACAGGAAATAAAAAAACTCGACGCAACAGCTGTCGTAGATTCATCTGCAGGAAACACACTGTACCTTCTTGTCAAGACTGCGCCACCCAAGGGCATCAATCGGATGAGGAACTGTAAGGAATTTCATTCCTGTAACCCTCAGGTGGTTAGACATATTGTATGAAATTTTTTGTTTAAAATCATAAATTTTTACGCTTTCATTTCATCACTATAATTGTAATATTATGATAAATTTACTTAAACATTCAACACATTTTGATTCTAAATTGGTTCTTTTACTTTAGAGCTATTGTAAACATCCAGTACATTTTCTTATTCAGAAATTAGTTTTCTTTCAGAATATATCAATAAACATAAGTCTTTGTAAAAGAGTCCTTATGTTATGACAACTTATCTAAAGTCTTGTATTTTTTTCAAAAAATAAATTTGTTAAATCGTAAAATATTATTTTAAATGATTTAATACATTAAGGGAACTCAAGTTAATACATTATACTTAATTACGATGTTTGAATTTTTAAAATAAAATATTGTTCAGCAATTTTTTTTTATTAATAAGATGACCTGGTTGAATCCACCGTGTGCGACCCCTCCCGTTTTATTTTTTACGCGACCTCTGCCAGGTTAACCACAGTTTGTATATATATGGCACATAAAAAATTACTTTTGGTAAATGTTTACATTCCCAAATCCAGCTAAGTAGTCTTGAATGTTCCGAAACATGTACTATTTTCATTAATATTTTTCTGTGTGTATCAGAAAGTTGTTTTTTTATCAATTTTGGTAAAACTATAGTCATAAGGAAGTTGGTGTAAAAATTTTTTTTTTTCATCTTAAATTACTCGTTTTAATCTGTAGAAGACGAATTTCGACTTTTCTTTTCGCGGAAAATACGGAAAGCTACTTTTTTCGCATTTTAAATGTAATCTTGTAATGGCATGTATAGCATAAACTAGTCTTATTGATATTGTTAACAATTATTATTTTTTTTTTTTTACTCATTTCAATGTGTAGAACACTTATATGAATTTTTTTCTGCGGAAAACACAAAAAGTTAATTTTTCTGCACATTTTGTGTTAGTCTGTAATAGCATGTATAGCGTGAGCCAACCGTGCAGTAGCTACAGCGCACTGCACTACATGAAAGTCAGTTTATTTTAATACTAAACTTAAAATCTAAAAATTTTACTTTTGGTTATATTTTTATACAATATAACTATATACCTACATTAAAATATACCTACAAAGTATCCAGTTAGGTTAGATTTAGTTATAATGTTATTCAACTTTACTATCCACCTATATTGAAATATACCTATGAATCATTTAGTCAAGATAGATTTGGTTATAGTTTTATATATTACTATATACCTACATTAAAATATACCCACGAAGTGTCAAGTCAGGATAGATTTGGTTATAATTTTATACAACATTACCATATTAATTTATCTACTTATATTAAAATACCTATGAAGTATCCAGTCGGGATAGATTTGGTTATAATTTTCTGCATTGGCAATTAGTAAATATTTACCAAAACTACAACCAAATCTATCCTGACTGAATACTTCGTAGGTATATTTGAATATAGGTAGATAGCAATATTGAATAACATTATAACGAAATCTATCCTGACTGGATACTTCGTAGGTATATTTGAATATAGGTAGATAGCAATATTGAATAACATTATAACCAAATCTATCCTGACTGGATACTTTGTATGTATATTTTAATGTAGGTATTTGGTAATGTTGTATAAAATTACAAATATAGACGTGGTGCAGTGCGCTGTGGGTACTGCGCGCCCGGTTCACACTATAGGCATACATACCTTTACAATTTAACATTTAAAATGTAAAAAAAGTAACTTTCCATACTTTCCACGGGAAAAAAGTTGCTATTCGTGTTCTACAGATTAAAACAAGTAATTAAAGACAAAAAATTTTTACCATCAACGTCATTAAGACTATACAGTATTTTTAACTCAATTTTTAGTTGGATAAAAAATTCAGTGCACAGTAGTAAGTTGTGCAACAGGAATGATACAGTGACATCACAATTGTAATTGGTGTTTTAGGAATCCAAACTTTGGTTAATACACAGATTGCCGATCTCCAATGAAATGCGCATTCAATGAATCAAATACATGTCCTGAAGCTATAATAATGACAATTAATTTCGTTATTGCAAAGGAAGGTTAGGTTTATTACCTATATTGAAATATACCTATGAAGTACTAGTAGGTACTGCTACTGCCCACAGAATTTTTTACCCAACTAAAAATTGAGAAATTTCTTTATTTCAAAATACTTTGAAAAAACGAAAATTCGGTTCGTATTTTCCAATACTGTATTATTTTGGTTGAAATTTAGTTGGGCGGCCCCATACGACATTTCGGATTATTGTTCAAAAGCACGAAAAGGTACGATATCCACAAAACAACTTCTCCAGTTAGGATAGATTTGGTTTTAAATTTATGGTTGAAATGCAGTACTCCGGCACTATACGATATTTTGGGAAATTGTTCAAAACCATCAAATTGGACGATATCCACAAGAATTTTTTAAAAATTGAAGTAGGAAAGTTACTTTTTTTCAATTTAAAGTAGGGTACTAAATTCAGCGCGGATGTAGAAGTTGTGAATAGTCGCGGAGTGATACTTACACGCTACTTTTGTAGCACTCCGCGCCTATTCACAACTTCTACATCCGCCCTGAATTTAGTACCCTACTTTAAATTGAAAAGTAAGTAACTTTCCTACTTCAATTTTAAAAAAATTCGGTTGAAATGCAGTACTCCGGCACTATACGATATTTTGGGAAATTGTTCAAAACCATCAAATTGGACGATATCCACAAAAATTCTTGTGGATATCGTCCAATTTGATGGTTTTGAACAATTTCCCAAAATATCGTATAGTGCCGGAGTACTGCATTTCAACCTTAAAATGTACCGAAAGAGTGTAAAGTCAGGTTAGGTTTGGTTTTAATTTTATACATTCAAATTCAGTTGTAAAATCACGAAGCATTTGTATAACTCTGCGCCTATTCACAACTTCGCTTAATTTTTATACATATATTTAAATATACTTATAAAGTCTCCAGTTAGGATAGATTTGGTTTTAAATTTATACAATACTGTATACCTATATTAAAATATACCTAAAAAGTGTCAAGTCAGGTTAGATTTGGTTTTAATTTTATACATTGAAATGCAGTTGTAACATCACGAAGCATTTGTATCACTCCGCGCATATTCACAACTTCTACATCAGCGCTGAATATTTTACGCTACTTTAAATTGAAAAAAAGTAACTTTCCGAGGTCAATTTAAAAAAAATTCTTGTAGATATCGTCCTATTTAATGATGTTAAACCATTTCCCAAAATATCGTATGGCGCCGAGCCTATTCACAACTTCTACATCCGCGCTGAATTTTTTACGCTACTTTAAATTGAAAAAAAAAGTAACTTTCCGAGGTCAATTAAAAAAAAATTCTTGTAGATATCGTCACTGTATACCTATATTAAAATATTCCGAAAAAGTGTCAAGTCAGGTTAGGTTTGGTTTTAATTTTATACATTGAAATGCAGTTGTAACATCACGAAGCATTTGTATCACTCCGCGCCTATTCACAACTTCTACATCCGCGCAGAATATTTTACGCTACTTTAAATTGAAAAAAAAGTAACTTTCCGAGGTCAATTTTAAAAAAATTCTTGTAGATATCGTCCTATTTAATGGCGTTAAACCATTTCCCAAAATATCGTATGGCGCCGAGCTTCTGCATTTTTACCAAAATAATTTTTTTGCTTTGAGCAAAGTTACTTTTTTGGGGTTTAAAGTAGGGGAAATTTTTTTTGGCGGAAGCATAAGTTGTGAATAGTCCCGGAGTGATACAAACGTCTCTGACGTCACGGTACACACTATTTAGTCCTATCTTAGAGCTCCGAGACGAAAACATTTTGTACTAATTTTTATGCTTTGACTAATTATTTCGCGTGGATATCGTATTTTTTCGTGATTTTGAACAATATTCCAAAATATCGTAGGTGCCACAAATAGCAAAAATCAACGTTAACTAACCCTCCACCACACACAGATTTATTAAAATCTCGCATTAAAACTACTTACCAAAGGCAAACAATCACTTATACACACTATTTCACGCACGAAATTCACTTACACACACTATTTCACGTACAAAACAGAAATCATTGCACTTAAATTCTACACACACCTATTTACAGACAACCTGCAGATATCTGCCAGATATAGGATTCTGCCTCTAAAATAAGAACATGTAGCCAACCTTCCAAATGAAAATTATTACGTACAAAACATCTGGTCGTACACTGGTTTCCCAATCATTAAGAAACAGACTGAAAGAAAAAATAATTATTATATAATATTACTATATAATTAGTATATATTATGGGGCCGCCTTAATAAATTTCAACCCTAAATTTATTGTACAAAACACATGACACAAATTTAAGACACTAAAATTTATAACAAATTCACAGTACTATGAATAGACACTTCCTGCTCTAAAAGAGGGAGCACCAAAATTCACACAAAACACTAGATCTTCACGAATGCAGGATCATCAACAACGCACATGCGCGTGACGTCACAGATGGAGGGTTAACTGCAGCAGAGGGGGAAGTAGTATACTTCGTAGGCATACTTTAATAAAGGTAGATAATAATGTTGAATAAAATTATTACCAAATTTATCCTGTCTGGATACTTCGTACGTATACTTTAAAAAAGGTAGATATTAATGTTGAATAAAATTATTACCAAATCTATCCTGACTGGATACTTCGTACGTATATTTTAATAAAAATAGATATTAATATTGAATAAAATTATTACCAAATCTATCCTAACTGGATACTTCGTACGTATATTTTAATAAAAATAGATATTAATGTTGAATAAAATTATTACTAAATCTATCCTGATTGGATACTTCGTACGTATATTTTAAGGTAGGTATAAAAGGAAGAAAACTCACTATGTAAAAATTAAATTTAACTTTGCCATTTTCATTCAAACGATATTTATACTTTTTTTATAATACCTAACCTATCACAACAAACAAGATTCAATAAAATTAGAATGTTTCAAGAGAAAAATTAAAATGGAAATTCGGGATTTGAACCCGTAACTTACGATTACTATATGCCTGTACCTTAAAAATTAGGCCACGGGTTTCTACTGTTATTGTTGATACAGTTTCTCTTATTACATTGTGGCTCATAGCTTCCCCTACATTCTCTCCCCTCTCAAGGAACCGAGTTGAAGGTTGCGCATGCGCGTTGATGGGATTCCTGCACCCATGAAAGTCTACTCACAAAACACACGCAGAAGCACAATATTTCTGTACTCGGTGCTCTTAGCTCTTAGCAGCAATGGCAATGCTTACTGTATTTCTCAAAGTTAATTAGCAAACCAGTATATGTTTGTACATGCATTATATATATATATATATATATATATATATATATATATATATATATATATATATATGCTGATACGTATTCCTTCACGGATGGAAAAATATGATGAAATGTTACTATCTGGAGTACATCCGTTCATTCTGCAGTCCATAAATTCGCAGTTCCGACGTTTCGCTAGAATCTCATCCAGCATTGACGAGGTGAACCCAACAACAGTAGAAGAGCGAGACTACTGTTGTTGGGTTCACCTCGTCAATGCTGGATGAGATTCTAGCGAAACGTCGGAACTGCGAATTTATGGACTGCAGAATGAACGGATGTACTCCAGATAGTAACATTTCATATATATATATATATATTGTGTGTGTGTGTGTGTGTGTGTGTGTGTTGCAACGGACCGGCCAACCTCAACGCTCCGCCGTCAACCCTTCCGTTGACCAGCACACCTGCGCAAGGCCGGCCACCACACGCCCATTGCAGAGCAAGAATTTTGAAACGAGCCGCTCGCAGCAAAAGCCACGAACGCTGTGCAGTGCTCGCCAAAATCTGCCAGAGAACAAGTCACTGGACTTCAAAAAGAAAAAACCTAACTTGCTGCGGATATTACCCTTAACGGGTGAGTCATCCCGGGGGAGGAGTTTATTTGAAAGACATCTAAACGGCGAAATGACCATATCAGTTGTAGGAGAGTGTAAGAAACTTGTTTAAAAGAATACTCAGTTTGTTTGCAAGTTAGTTAAAAAATATTTATTTTTTTAATTTTAAAATTCAAAATTTACATAGCACAGTCTGTATCTTTTTTGACTTAAATTATCTTTTATGTTGGTTCTCACACTGTTAAGAAACCATAATCTGCTTATTCTATTTTAAATTAAAGTTTTAATTAAGATTTTACGATTTTAGTTTGTTTACTATCGGAATATACCAAAGCGTAAAACTTTGCCCTACTTGACAGTCAATCTTGCCTGTCAAAATATAACCCTTTCCAACCTGAAGTTCCTGTTCTTATCTTCAAATTAAAAATTCTCTTTTCCCTTAAGTAACTATTTTAACAACCCTTGACTGCTTGTCCTAATTTAATTTCAGTATCCCTGGTTATGTAACCTTGAAATTTTAATTGTCAATATTTGGTTATGTTTACTTAGATTTTTACTTAAAAGTTAACTGTTACATTTTACAATTTTTCGTTTTAACCCTTTTGATTCTAGCAAAGCCTTACTCTTCAATACACTCCGAAAGCTCCCTAACCTTTACATTTTGTTCAACTAGTTAAAATTTCTAAACACAACTTATTTATGGCAACATTCTACATAGCCATGTAAGTGATAAAATTTTTCTTATATCTCTATCAATTTTAATTGACCTTTTAAAGTTTAATTTCTACTTGCTTTAGCAGGTAACGTTTTAAGCAATTTTACCAAACAACCTAAAAACAATTTCATAAATTATATTAGATTATATAAAAACCAATTATCAAGCACATACTGAAACAAAAATTACATATAAAACATATAGACATATCTTCCACAAGATTACCAAAATATTTACTGAACAACAAATCATAATTAATAAAAATTGTTAAGACATCTGCTGAAAAAAAATCAAACACTTTCCCAATTGAAATTACAATATTTAAATACATATTTTAATTAAAACGTTTACTGAAACATAGTTAAAACCTTTTTAAACATATCCTCAATCATTTACAAAGAAATCTACAAATTTACTAAAATTTATTTAACCCATTTAATAGAAAATATTTAACCCTTTGGTTCTCATTAGATTAACCCTTTCTGCATGAAAATCATACATACTGAAATTTATTAATATTTACTGAAAATTTATCAACGCAATTTCTGAAGGAAATTGATATTTACTAAAATTTTGAGTAACTTTTGCTGAATGGTTACTAACCCATTTGCTTAAATTATATAACTTATATTTTAACCAATTTGCAAAAATTTCATTTTTCTTTTTAAGTTTCTCTATCACCAACATATTATTTTATATACATATAAATCATGAAATCAACAAAATACACTTATAATTTATAAAGAAAAACTTATCTTAATATATTAGCTAGCCCCACTCACAATTTTAAAATCTCTTGTTTAACTTAACCATTTTGTTGCACTCTTAAAATATTTAAATTCTACACGTATCAAAATCATAACCCTTTATTTTTACTCAAACCTTGGTTTGATTCAATTTATTTAATACACATATATAATTTTACCCTTTTCTAAATAAAATCAACAGTTTAAATTAAATAGCTTCAATTAATGGCATAACCCTTGTTTATTTAAACGAGAACAATTTATGTCAATTAGTTTCATTTTTAAAAATTTCATAATGACTCCTTCTAAATAAAATAACAATTCAGTTTAATTTAATTATATGAAATAACACTCCTCTTTATAGGAGTACTTGAAACTAAAGCATGACCTTCAAGTCAGCTGTGGTAAACAATTGCCTTTGTCAGCCATCTTGTATGCTTCCTCTTACATATCACATTTAATTAAGTACAACCCATCTCTTATTTAATTTCCTTACACCCTCATAAGATTTTAACCCTTTAAATAATTTAAATCCCTTTATTTGAGTTGTTTATTATGAAACCTTAACCCTTTTTTTATTTCCCTTTCTTTCATGAAATGCAACATATTTTCTGCTTTTATGGCATCGCCATCTTGAAACCCCCTCTTTAAAACAAATCCACCAGTATTTATTTCTTAATTTCAAAGTTTACTGTTTATGGTTTTAAAATTTACTTAAATTTTATAACATTCTCCCATAAAGAAAAATTTTTTAAATTAAAATTTTCTAATTTGCAAAGAGAAGTCAAAGTAGATCTGACCTGAAATTTTCCACAAAGCACGGCTTGCACATTTCTCCCTCTCTTCTTCGACTCTCCCTTTGTTCTCCAGCGGGGTGGGGAGGTCCGGCTTGGATGTTGGATCTATCCGACGCTGGTATACTTGGATGATTTCCCACGAGTTGCCGCCATCTTTGGAAGTCATCTTTCCTTTGTGCTTCTGGTACACCTCATCCAGATCTGCTTGCTCCACCCTTTGTTTAAACCGCTCCCATCTTCTTTCTTCGATGCCTTTAGCACATCTTTTAAATTTTGGACCGTTACTAATAAAATTTTTAGTTTTAAGCCCTTTTCTAACACTGTTCTTAACTGGGCATTTTATAACACAGAAAAGAATAAAAAAATTTTAAATCGTTTACAAAGTTAGTTGAATTTTGTTTAATTAAGTTTGAATTTTAGTATTACTTTTTAAAAACTGTTTGCTAGGTTAACACTGTTCACTTCGCCTTGCCCTTTGTAGTAAGGCTGTAACACACACTTTTTAAGACGCTCGCACATATTGATCGAATTTTTTGGGGATACCTCTTTCGGCTCGATCTTCAGTCCGAAAGGGCCCCATTTTCGGTAACACGTCACGACATTCCAACGAAACGAAATTTCCTTAGCCACTCATAGTTTTTAAACGGTTAACGGTAAACACTACTGTTTATTGTCTTTACCGGAGCTAATCCCTACAATACGTCCGTACACTTCAAGAGTCCTGGTTTCGCTGGGGCGTTAGGACGTTAGCATTTCTTCCCACGGGGAAAGCCTCCCTCCTCCGGTCTGTTCCCACGAGCCTCTCAACCAATAAGGATCTTTATCGATTTCGTCATGATCGGCGCGCGCATCGTCTTTGTACTTATCTCAACGGCTCGCAAAAATCAATACATGGGATCGATCAAAGCCCCTTTTTCGTTCTAGCCGTATAACTCTTTATGGGTGCCTTTAATGAAGTTTTCTTATTCTTAGTTTTTGATTTTTCTCGTCTCGCTTTATCTTTGGAAATGTCGATGGTAGTTCTAGGTCAATTTTGACAATTTTTCCCTTGCAAACTGCCCTACATTAAAGTTTCTAACCCCTCTTACGGTGGCTTGGTTTGTTTTATATAAAAGAAATTTAAACTCTTTATGTTTTAAATTTTATCTTTTTGCCGTATGTATTCCAAGAGAATACAGCCCGTCGCAGCGTGTGTGTACATAACTTGTGTTAGTGTATATTAGTTATCACTTAAGTTCAAGATGAACCTGAACGAATTCTAAAGATTAATGCCTTTCATTCTTTCGGGAGTTTTACACTCTTTCATCTGCTCCATTTATAGAATTATATATCCTACACTGGCAGATCCAGGTAGATGTGGCACATTTTTACCGCCTCCGACAGTCAAAATTTGCGAGAGATGTAATTGAATTATTTCAATGTGAGCTGATAATTATAAGCAGGCCCAGATCCAACGTGTCCCCAGGATTTGTTCTGTTTCCCTTGTCAGGAAAAACTAAACATTCGTGTCATGGTAATAAAATTAGTTTAATAATAATTTAACACATGTAACAAGATTATACAGATTGAAACTTTATTGAAAATTTATATGGCGTTTCTGCTATTCTATCTGAGATATTCTCAAACGAAACTATTTCTTTGCAGTGAGAAAACTACATTCTAGCCGGCGTCGACTATCCGGCAGGCGGTGAAAACTGAACTGCGGGTAAAACACCAGTTGATTTCTAGGTTATATCGAAAATAATGACAGATGGCAACAAACGTGGTCTATTGAGAGTTAGGTTAAAGATCCTGTACTTAACATACCTCTTACCAAAACGAATGTTTTAGAAATGAAGAAGAAAAATGATGAGCGGGGTTAGCAGAGGGGGGAAGAACCAGAAAGAAACAACCAGGAGGTCATAAAAGGGGTGATTTCGTGGAGGCTGATGAACTCTGCCGCCCACCATGAGCAGTCCTGAGGCGCCGACTAGAGGGCGAAGTGACTCGGTGATATGGTTGACTCTTCTAACGGAACCCTTGGTGGTGGTAACCTTGCGTAAGTCCTTGTAACGTTGAGTGTCTTTAATGGTGCGGATGACTTCTTTCCTCTCCATGGATCGACGTGCAGCGGTGTAACGATCGTCTAATCTTGTAGTGAAGGCATGAGGTTGACGACATACATGGTCTGGAAGCGATCCTGAGATAATCCATCCGAAGAAGGTGTTTAGGGCAGCAGGTTGACCTTTGATTATGGTCTGTGGTTCATTAATAAGACTGCGGTTAAATATGTCAGATCCTAGTATTAAGTCAATTTGGGCAGGAGTGTCAAAGTGAGCGTCAGCAAGTTGGAGATGACTGTAGCGTGCGTGTATACTGGGTGATAGTGCGGTTGATGGAAGAGGGTCAGTGATGTGAGGTAGTACTGTAGCTTCGACATCAAGTTTGAAATTTGAGGGATATCTAGAAGAGATTTGTAGGGACACAGATTCTGATATATGTGTGGTTTGAGAAGCAACCCCGACAAGAGAAACATTTGATTTTCTAGTAGGTAAGCTCAACATTGCGGTTGCGGGTTTTGTTATGACAGCCACTTGTCTGCCTGGGACAGTGATTGCCCGGAGGATATGAGGATTTCCAAAATGATCATTTACAATGACCTGAGCAGTGCCTAATAAGGCAGAAGCGACTTTAGTGTTATCGGCGCAGGCTAGCGGTTTTCCATCGGCGGTTGAATTGTAGCCGTTGTTGGCTGAGTTTGGGTGTCGATGCGTGTACGGTCGCTGGGGCGAAGCTGAGTTAGAGTCATGTAGCAAGGAGTGATGATTACCGTTGCAACGTTTACAAATCTTGAGTGACTTGCATTTGTTTTGGTAGTGGGTGCCGAAACAATTGAAACAGCGCTGCATATGTCGTATAGACTCGCGACGTTCCTAGTCTTTTAGTTTGAGAAAGTCTGGACAACAAAAGATATTATGAATGGCTGAACAATAGAAACACTGTGCTGCGGACGGATCGTTACGAGGCGGGTTGGTAGGTCTGGTAGACAAGCGCGGTCTGGGCAAATTTTGTCTAACAAGCGGTGATGGTTGCGGTGCGGGTGCTCTTCGGTTAAACTGGATGCGTTGGCTTATCACTGGTGGTCGCAAAGCCTGCGGTTGAGTCCTGGCGGTGTGGTACGTTGTACCATGATGACCTTCATTCAGCTGTGTGGCTTCATCTGCGTAGTCGGCGGGGTTTCTTGTAGCGGCTGCGGTAGTCTAGGGGGGTATTCGAGGTGCTGTGTTGGACTCTCAGGAGGAGGCGTATTGGAGTCAGGTTCGTTGACAGAGGAGACCGATAGTTGGGGTTGTTGGCTTGTGCTAGCTGCGGTTGAAGTAACAGGCTGGTTGAGCAATTCCATTGCCCTAGCTTGTTCGGTTACAAAATCATTTAAGCTGCGGTAAGTAGGCATAGTGTTGGTGCCTAGCCTAGTTTCAAAATTAAGCCGAGTGCTCGGATCTAAATTATTTACTACCAGTTGAAACAACAAAAAATCTGCCAAATCCGGTAGGTTAATGGCCTTCAAGGCACATACTGTGTTAGAGTGTGCAGTTAGGAAGCGGTTAAGTTCTGCTTGCGAAGCGGTTTTAAATTCTCGATCTGTATAAAATAATGATCAGCTAGCCTGCGGGGGTTTGCATAGCGGTTTCTTAAAGCGGTGTAAGCTATTTCATAATTATTTTCTGAAATTGTTAACCCGGTAATGATTGCTAAGGCGGCGTCGCCTTTCAATGTCGATTTTAAATATTGAAGTTTTTACACTGCGGTAAAATTAACATTAGAGTGGATCATGGAGTCAAACATAGTGATAAAATCTGTCCATTCATTGTTATCGCTTGAGAAAGTGGGTACTTGTAGGCTTGGCAAACTGATACAATTGGTAGCGAGGTTAACTGGTGAAATTACTTTATGTTCAGATTTTATAATGCCTGGATATTTTGCCAAGATGGGTAAATACAAAAGTTGAAATTTGGCTTTCTGAAATTGAAAAGCCTTTTCTGCAGTTTCTGCGACTTGATGCTCGAAAGTTTCTACATGAACTCATATGTTTCAATAAAGTTCCTATTGATGCGTCTAATTTCTAAAATCAGCCCTTCTGGGATTTCATTTCCAGCAATTATGTTAACGACCTGTTCCAGGTCCTCAATGATGTTGTTTAATTTGGACAAATAATAATCTGTATTAATGACATTTTTACTATGATTCAAACAAGACTTATTAAGGAAATTTTGCAATGAACTGTAACCTATGGCTTATGCGGCTCATATTATCCGGCGCGAGTTGACTATGTATAGTTTTGGTAGCAAAACTAAAGAAAGAAAATATGTGAATTATGAGAAAATCAATAGGGTAGGTCAAAATTGTACGAGGTTACACTATAAAGTCCGGAGGAGCCACCCACTCTTTGTTGGAGCAGTATGGGGTCTGCTTTATTAATAAAAACGACACTGAATTTAAGTTTAACACCAAAGATAATTAAAAGAGAGATAACACAAGTTTCATGAGTATCAGTTAATTCCAAGCCACTTACCAATCAAACTGTATGCGATTCTTGTAGAGCGGTGAGTCGTTCGACACCACAGGCCTGTTTGGAATCTTGCAGACATGAACGAAGTTTCTCGAAGAGTGGCATAAACTAAAACTCATTTAATCTTTATTTTAATAACTTTACTTCACTTATAACAAGATTAACCGTCTTTAATCATTAAATGTTTATTCCTTCAAGCGGTTAAAAGAATTAATGTTCTGATGCAATGTTATTAACACGCAGTTAACCTAAGACAATGGCACTCGAACTTATAACGCGGTTTAAAAGGATTTAATAAAGTTTGACGTCGAGAGTTTATTGTCAGCACGCAATTACACTATTGCCCGAAAGTATTCTGCAAGCGGTGTAACATGTAAACGCGGTTTTACAAGGATTCACACCGATAACGCACTTGGCTAGAAACTGATTACTGAATGCTAATGCGACATGTTGCAAGAGTGAGTGGGTAACTTTAGAGACGAAGGAAATGGCTAGCAGAAGGTAACTAGATCAGAAATTACGTGAGCCTAGTCTAAACATAGAGGAAATAGGCCCAAAGCAACAGGTAACTAGAGCGGATTAACTCTTCTATCTGAGATACTCACAGCAGAAACTATTTCTTTGCAGTGAGAAAACTACATTCTAGCCGGCATCAACTATCCGGCAGGCGGTGAAAACTGAACTGCGGGTAAAACACCAGCTGGTTTCTAGGTTATATAGAAAATAATGACAGATGGAAACAAACGTGGTCTATTGAGAGTGAGGTTAAAGATCCTGTACTCAACAGCAATCCCATTTGGACAGATATCAACTACATAAAAATTACATTTAACCTTGCTAATATCAGTTATGATCATACTCATCTTTTCTTTCTTAGTATTTTATGCTAAAAATGTTTTAAATGTAATTGCTCTATACAATTGCCTCAAAACCCTTGAGATACCAACTCAATATCTATTGCACGTTTGGTAATATTTGAAGTTCCAAATGTTTTACTTGCCTATACAAATCCAAACCTATTAAATAGATGAGTGAATCTATCTTCACTTCTCTTTAATTGGGAATGTAAAATATCAAATACCAACTAAAAATACTTGTGAATATGTTACATACTTGCCCATAGTAGCACTTACTTTATAATTGTTAAGGACGGCCGTTTTAGGAGATGTGTCCTTTTATCAACTCAAACCCTCCGGTCTGTTAACAATGGAACACATCTACTGGAAAAAGCATCCCAAACAATTATAAAGGAAGTGCTACTTTAGACAAGTGTAATATATTCACCAGTGGTTTTAGTTAAAAACTAGTAGCTCATGTAAAGATGGAGTCAACAAATATATATATATATATATAATATCATTTTTAAAGTATTTATCTGAAAGTTCTTTGATCTCGTAAATGTGCCATCCCTGGTACATATAAAATATCCATCACACCACACAAGCAACTTCCATTTGCATCGAGAGTCTGCTTTGTACTATTTCTCAAATTTCTCTCTTATCGCACTTTCGTTATTGTCAGTGGCAGTGATAAGGCCATCGCCGGGCGGTATGGCCCAGGGCTTAACACCAAAATAAACTGCCCCATCAAAATTTCAAAAAATCAAGTGTAAATGGAAATGGAAACAACATAATAACCTCCAACCGTTACTGACAGTCAGTTATTGAATCGAAATACTGGTCTAACTTTCGTCCACCTAACAAGACTGAGGAAATCGGTGGGGTATCGGTCCGTACGGGTCACTTCGTGGCCGGAAGATCTACCTCTAGTATGAATGAATGCAGTATAACTGAATTGTATAGCACCAATACTAGGCTCGGCGTGGGAACACTTCTCGGTGTGGCCAAAACATCTATCGAGTGTAGTGGTAAATGTAGCTACCCTACTTAACACTTGAAGGGCCAAAGAAAAGAAGCAAAATCACGAGTGCTTGAGCCCCATCGTTGATACCATAATATTTTGTAGAGAAAATTAAATCCCCTTCATGATCCGTTAACTGAAAAAGATTGTGCCCCGGTAAATGTAAAAAACTTTGAAATAAAAATGGAAAGTTCAGAGCCTTACTTAGATTTAGTAAATGTGCACGAAACGCTATTTATTTAAGCCATGATCTGCTAAACGAGATAATTGATGTTTGGGGAAATTCGATCCAAAGAAAATTCATCTAAAAGATAAATAATAGTGATTGTTTTTCAATCCAAGTGGATGAAACAATAGACATCTTAATTAATGAGCAATTTTCTGTATTCATTTGCTACATTACAAAAGATGCCAGGCCAGTTTAAAAAAAGATTTTCTTTCTTTTACACATATCGTTGATTTATCTTCTAAATATATTTTCTCAATTATTTTGCAAATATGTAGTGTATTGGTTTTTGATGTGACTAAAATTGTTGACCAAGACTATGATGGATGCTCCATGATCCTTGTATATATAACTGGTGTCCATCAAAGATATCATTTATCTTTGATAAATCTATCTATCTATCTATTTAGATAGCACTTCTATCCAAGGGTATATATATTCAGTGTACAGCCCACAAGTTATATTTGGTTTTAAGTGACTCACTTGATGCATTGAAGACCAATATTTCTAATCTAGTCTCTGAAATTAAGAAAACTCGCCTTTTGGGATTTTGTGAGACTTAGTTTATTGAGAGGCAGGACGATATAAATACGTTTTTGCAGCTCATCATCAGCCATAAACTATGGTGACGATGTCATAAATATCTTACAAAATCTATGCCTAACGAATAAAAGAGCAAAGAAAATGACGTTGAAGCCTTTTCTGCGTAATTCTAGAAGGCACAAACTTTGATGAAAGATACCTTCATAAGTAACATGAATATGTATTCCTTGACAATCCATCCGCCACACAAAGGGAGACAATACCACTCACATCAACGCAGAAGAGTATTTCAGCTTGACAATATTCATACCATGCACTAACACGCTGATTTCTGGTCTCGTAGATCGATTTGGTGCAAATAAACCACCGTTAAAAGGCATTGATGCACTATTACCAAAAAATGCGGATACAACCTATTTAAAGTTCTATGAAGATAAAGAATCACAATCAATTATTGAATCTGAGTACCTACTATGGTGTAGAAAATGGTGTGATGTACAAGACAATGATAAACCAAAACAAATTATGTGCATCTTGGGACAGCTGGGAACAACTATTCTACTCTAACATAAACTAATATTTGGGGGTTCTCGGCACTTCCCCAGTATCTAGAGCTTACAATGATCTCAAAAAGTGGAAATCGTATAATAAAAGAAATTAAAAATTAAAATTAAAAAAAATTTTGAATATTGAAAAAAATAATCTAAAATATTTTCTCACATTAAAACCTAGAAGTAAAGTCATTTTGAAAGAGGCGCGATGTAATGTAAGAGGCATTCTTTACATTCACTCATGTAACAATCTTGTGAGGGTGGATTGCTCACATTTTTAGCAAGGCAACTATGGTATGATTTTAACAGGGTACTATCTCCATGCCACCAGATGCTTAAAAGCCCTATACTGCTCATCATCAGTTTCACATTTTGATGTATTGTGCAGACACATACAGTATGTGTGCCACTTCCACCGACTAAAATACAGTTTTTTTGGTCTCAACTGACAAAACTTGGAAAATCCTAAACGATTAGTAGAGAACTTTTCCTTAAGCAATTGATAGAGTTCCAAGAGATTGCTTAACACTAAACGCTTTTGAATTTGGTACTTAGACCCTTTTTCTCTGATAGTTACAAAATCTTTTTTACCAGGCATTATCCTACTAACTTAATCACTATTGCAAAAATTCTATAGCCTCATCCAATGTTTTACCTGGTTTTGGGTTTGGAGTTGATAAAATCCCTTTTTCTCATACTAGGCGTTTCACTGACCAAGCCATGTAGTTGGCATTTTTTTAACTCTCCAACTTCTAGGTAGTAATGTTAAAATTGTCAATTGTTAACTTCGCTTTCTTGTTTGTGAAAATGTTTCCTTTAAATGATTTAAAATTTCAGACTCAGCTGCCTCTACACTACCACTTTCATCAAAAGATTCAGTTTTCGATGGCACTAAATGTTTTTCAAGTGTAATTTTAATTTTATTTATCTTCTTTTTTGATTTTTGAACTTTTTTCTTTTTGATAAGTGATTCACCAATAAGTTCTAAAGATTTATTGAGATAATCAATTGATGCATTGGCATCAACAAAAGTATTGTCCCTCGTACTGGGACCAGGTATATTATAAAGTTCGACTGGATCATTTCTCTTACAATGAGAAAGTTTTTTCCTACACGTATCACAAATTTTCATGCCCATTCTTATGCCTAAATTTAGTGAGCACATCCATTTCTTCCTTTACAACTACAGGATGTTTTTCATCATCAAATGGATTGCAACACTTACTAGAAAAAACAGCCCAACCTTTTTTTATCTCTTTCACTTGCCATTTTATCTTGGATAATTAAAAAAAAATATTTTGGATTTCGCTGTAAGTAAATCCTTAATAGTATTAAGTAATCTATAGTGTTCTAATTAAATATTAAGAACAATGTTTAATAGTAATGTTTAATAGTTTTGAAAACTATTCTATAACAGAATAATTAACGATCTAATTTTAATCTATATATTTTATTCTGTGGTATAGTAATTGATTTTTAATTTTTACTTTCAATATTTGAAATACATATGAACTAATTATAATGAATACCCCTCATTAAAAAAAGAATAAATGGTCATGATTTCATAATACAGTATAGCGATGATTCTGCTATCCTCAGTACGTTTGTAACAAAACAGTGAATAAATTCTTTGTAGTTCAAAACCCGGAAGATATCTAAAACCAATTCCTCTTTTCATCCATCCTTTCAAAATTAAAAGGACAAGCCTTAGAAATTGTAGTAAGCTCAAATACTTATCCCTGGGAGGATATCAAAAATACTCTTATAACTACCTATTCGGATAGGATATATTGCTTTACCTCTAATTTGGAAATGGAGGGATTAAGAAACTGTTGAATTTGTAAGTAGAATTTTTTTTACTAAAAAAGAACCAGCCGGTAAAGCTATTCTGTGCAAGTATACTCAAAAATTAGCACTAGTTCTATTAATGACTCCAGGGACTATTAGGACCATTGATGCAGACAAAAATTTCATAGCACGCTCAATGAAGCTCTTAATACACTAATGAAGGATTACCGATTTAAAAATAACAAACTCTTTCAGACTTATCGGCAAAATTCACCATCTAAATAAAAATCAACCGTTTCAGCATTATTACAAACAAATGCCATGAAATAACCCTCATCAATTTAAAATATTACCTCAAAACAATCCTAATCAATTTATAAGACAGATCAATGTACAAAAAACTACACAACACCTAAATCAAATAAAAATGATCAACTCGCACCAATGAGCAAATCAACTCGTCAAACTGGAAACCCGATCAGAGAAAATAAAAGGAAAGTCAATTGATAAAGAAAGCAAGAGTGATTTGATATCGGAGTAGAAGCAAAATAATTGTTATTTCAAGGAAGATTGCGAAGAAACCCAAGAGGAATACAATGGTTTATATAACTTTATCAAAGATGACAATGCACAGATTTCTGAAGGAATTTTTTTTTTTTTCAGGCGAAAAACTTATCAAGGTTATTATTGCCTAACTCATTTGTTAGTTAAAACACATGTTCCATATATGAAACAATTGAAATCAAATAATGTTTAAAACTAATTGTAATTATCTAAAACTAAGGAAACTAAATTATAGAAAATTTTAATATTATTAAACTAATCAAAATAAAAATAAAATAAAATGAAATAAGAGTTTCAAACTAGTTGTACCTATATAAAACTAAAATTAAACAAAATTTAAATATTATTAAATAGATTCAGGCGGCATAAGACAGCAATGGCACGGTCGATAGCCGCAGTATCATCCCTTAAAACCACCTTTAAACTACCTCAAAGATCGTAACGTATATACAAATCTCTCAACTCATCACAATCAAGCAAAATGTGCTTAATTGTGGTGGTACTCCCACAAAACTGACATAGTGGTGGATCCTCGGGCCGCATCAACCATCTATGATTTAAAAAAGAGTAGCCGATGCGAAGTTGAGTTACCAACACTTCTTCTCTACGATTCAAACGAACAGATGTCCTCCATGGTCGGACGGTATTTTTGATGTCCCTTAGCTTGTTTCTATTTACATTTTGCCATTCCTCATTCCAAACAGAGAATAGTGCAGTTTTAACATTGCATACAAAATCTGATGCCATTACACGTTGTGTCTACATACTTGTAGCTAATTTTGCACCTTCATCTGCTTTAGTGTTTCCAAATATTCCGCAGTGACCAGGCACCCAGAGAAATGACACCTCGATACCCTGTAATTGGAGCCTGTGTATTGGAATGAAAACACATATCATTTTTAGGACTTACAAAAGTAAAATAAATTTTTAATAACACAAATAAAATATGACACAAATGGTTATCACTTTATGATTACGACCCAAGAACTAACCTAAAAATTTTGATTGACACAGGAAGCAGTAGATCATTTATTAAAAAATGTATTGGATTCAATATTTTCAAAAATACACTAAAGCATGAAAACATGTGTAGTAAGTACAATACAGAGAGTGTAAAAAAAAAAGAAAAATGTAGCTCCAAAATGCCCATTTTAGGAAAAAAAGGAAAATCCTATTTATTCCATTTTCATAAAGACTGACTTGTTACTTGGACTTGATAATATAAGAGAATTGAAAATTAATTTGGTTTTTGTAAACAATCAATGAGTAATTTGAAACAAAAAGGTCCTTATACATGATTTCAACACGAAAGAACCAAACAAAAATAATAATAATACCAGTGCTGCCGAAAATAAAACTACATGCTATTTAATTAAAGCTCGTACTAAACAAACAGAAAAAGTGAAAATTCTTAATATGACCAATGGAGAAGGAATATTACCCTATAAAATACAAGACGGAATAGAAATACCGCAATGTATAATGAAAGTTGAAGGTGGAGCGAGTTATTGCCCAGTAGTCAATAATACAATGGCTGATAAACATTTAGGGTTCGAACTAATGGGTGTGAAACTGGTGTGAAAGTGATTTTAAAATTTATAATTGAAACAGTAATCAAGTAAGCACTACAAATTTTAACAAGTTAAATCACAAACATAAAAAATTAGACCTTACAAAGATTAGAACAGATAATATGAACGACGAAGAGAGATGGGAAATATCGAAATTAATTTCTGAATATTTTGATTTATTGCACCAAGAAAATAATTGTTTGACATTTAGAAAATAAATTAAACACATAATTAGGACAAATGACAAAACCCCAGATTATACGATAAACGATAGATATCCAGAAATTTATTGCAAAGAAGTAGATAAACAGATTAAAGAAATGCTCACTCCAAAAATTATTAAACCCTCTGTCTCACCTTGGAAATCACCTGTGTGCGTTGTTCCAAAAAAATGAAATGTTTCAAACAAACAAAGGTTTAGATCTAGTACTTGACTTTAGAGGATTAAATCCGAAAACTATCGAAGATACCTTTCCGCTTCCAAACATAACCGACATATTGGACAAACTAGGAAGATCCCAATATTTCAGTACTCTTGATTCTGGCTCAGGTTTTCATCGGGTTGAGATGCATTAGGACAGTATTGTACGACAGCCTTTTCAACGAAAACTGGCCCCTACAAGATTTGAAGAATGTCATTTGGACTAAAGAACAGCCCACCTACATTCCAAAGGATAAGGAATAACGTATTATGAGGAATACAGAACAAGACCTCCTTAGTTTATCTTAATGACATCATCATATTTTCAACCAATTTGAAAGACCACCTATTAAGATTAAAAGAAGTTTTTGGTAGACTACGAAAAGCTAACCTTAAGGTACTGTCACACAAAACAGAATTTTTGAGAAAGGAAGCTGCTTATTTAGGTCACATATGGACTAAAACATGGAATGAAACTCAAACCTGAAAAATTAGAGCAATTATGAAATATCTAATTCCAAATTAAAGTATTTGTAGTACTGGTACGACATTACGTTTATGTAGAAAACACACAGAAACTACGTAAAACAAAAAATAAATATAATAAAAAAGAAATATCTGCAATAAATAAAGACAGGAAAATAGCAGAAATTAAACCAAGGGATTTAAACATTAAACAGAAAATTCATCTGCCTAAAATTAAAAGACCTAGAGAGAAATCTATAGCAAAATGTAATTCTGCTTTGAATCATGTTCTAGGTCCTTCTTGTTCCTAGCCAAAGTAGAAGCAGAGTCAGCAGACATTGAAGACATTGCCAACAACCTCGGAATAATCTCGATAGACCTTGGGCCAGCCAAATTTAAATCCTCCTACCATACCTTTGTTCACTATTTTAGTATAAGGAATTTTTTTAACCATTTAACATTTGGAAATGAATATGTAACAGACATTACAAATAAAATTAGAGATATTGTCAATTATTTTAGATATGTTAAACATAGTAGAAATGTAATAAATGAAAAATTAGAAATTGCACTTAAAAAAATAGCAATGATAAAAAGAGGACTTATAGGTGGATTAGGATCTGTTATAAAATCTATAACAGGTAATTTAAATGTATATGATGGTAAAAAAAACATGAAAAAATCATGAAAGATATTGAGAATGAGCAAATAAAAATAATTTATCAACTTGAATCTCAATACTTTTTTAGTAACAGTATTATGATGGAATTAAATAACACTTTTAATACAATTGATGAAAACTTTATAGAATTGAAAAATAAATTAGATTTTGTAAAACATAATACAATATCAATAGCTTTGTAGAACTAGAAAGTTAAGAAGTATTTTTAAATAATTGAATATTTTATATAATATGATGTTACAAGTAATTACAGATTTGGAAAACTATCTCATTTTTAAAATTTGGTGTTGTACACCCTCGTGTTATCTCAACTTCAAGAGTTATATGAATATAAACTCAAATCTATAAATATTATAATAAAAGACTACCTTTAGAACCTAAAACAGAAAATATGTAGGAATTATAAAACCTTATTAAAGTTAATTGTAAATTATATTGAGAAAATATTGTATATTTTATAAACTTACATATTGTTAAAAAGATTCATATTAAATTGTATAAATTGCATTCTATACATACGAAATATGAAACAGTATATGTAACAATAATACCAAAAGTAAGGTACCGTACATGTTATTATCTAATTCTGTAACTCTAGGTTTAGACCATAAGTTTAATCATAAAATAAACTCAAAAAATATTTGCTCATTTGACCTAGCAACGCATCACAAAATAGACTGTAAAACCTCCATCATCAGAAGTAATCACACAAAGAACTGCTACTATACTGCATTGGAAATCGAGGACAACAGAATCAACTTGATCCCCGAAATCTACCAATACCTGGTGAGCTTTCCCAACAAAGAGATTTTAGAAATTACGAGCCAAAAGGCAAATAGCACTGTCACCCTCTAAGGTATATTCCTCATAGAGACTAATAACGATTCATTTTTTTTAATGTCAGGAAAGTAACCGACGCCTTAACATTGTCAACATTAGTGTGTAGAGATCTTTAGTCTAGGAAAGTTCTTACTCCATGTACTCTGCCAGTATATGTAAGATGTAATTATTGTAATAATTTCTTAAATTGTTAATATTCTTAATTAATAAAGGTTTATTAAATAATACTTATTAAAAAACATTTAATGATCAACAAAACACATAACTTATATATATATATATATATATATATATATATATATATATATATATATATATATATATATATTCTAGATATTTTATGTTATCCATTGTTTTTCCGTTGGACTGACTTTATGAAGTTAATATATTACTATTGTAAGTAATTTTATCCACCATTAAGTGCAATGATTTTACCTTATGTGATGAGGCGCGCCTTTCGGTCACTTACAATAGTAATATATTAACTTCATATATATATAGCTTTGCAACACTATTTTCTTGAATTCACTAATCACTTTTTCACTATATGTACTTAAACAAGAATCTTACTTGGTATTTATGCGAGTTAACTTTCAAAGATGGGTAATATCTCCATCATCAAGCATCACTGACCGGGGGTTGTAGTAGACTCAGTGTTGATAATTTTGTTGATTTCATGTGATGCTGTGTTTCTAATGTTATCTTGATTTACACAATTTATAAGGTTTATTGCCAGTTCTGTTTCTACTATGAGGTTTTCTTGTGCTTTGTATTTTTGGTTTGATGTTGGTTTTTGTGCCATTTTCGAGTATCTTTACTTCTCCTTTGGTGAAACTCGTTTATAAAACCTGGTGTAAGGTTTATAAAACTGGGGTGGAATTGATGGATTGTTGTGATATTGTCTATGTTATTTTGTTTTTCTATTAGTTTGTTAAGTTTAGATTCTATTTTTTGTTTTTTAATTGAAGTAAATTTGTTGCATTTGTCTTGAATTTTGATATATTTATATTGCAATTGGTTTGGTTTAAGTAAGTTAGCTAATTTTAAGTGCATTAGTTAATTTGTTTTTCTTTGTGTATAGAAATTCAATTATTTTTTTATCCATAAAGTTTCTGCTTGTTTAGCAGTTTTTTGTGCAGAAATGAATAAACAAGTAATAATGCACTTGTAATATACCAACCCACCATTCACAACAAACACATCATAATACTAAACAAACTAAATATATACAACGAAAACATACAATTCACTGTCGAAACAGAAACAAACAGAACAATTAACTATCTTGACATCACATTAAATATAAATAACAATAAAATAGAATCTACAGTACACAGAAAACCTACTTCCAACAACACCACAATACACTATAAAATCTAACCACCCCTAGACACACAAGATTAACACTTACAGTAACATGATAAATAAAGCAATAAAATACACACAAGATAACAAACAAAAATTAAATGAAGAATTAGATAACATTACAAAAATAGCAATAGAAAATGGATCCAACAAACACCTTATAAAAAACATATACAATAAATTTACAAAAAAACCTAACCTCAACACAACACTACAACCAGAACACAAAAATAATAAAAATAAAAAAAATCTACCTAAAATATAAATACACCAATAACAAAATAGAAAAAACTAACAAATATATACAACAAAGAATACTACACTCCAACATACAAACCAAACAACAAAATAATAAAATATCTTAATAACACAAACCACAAAACAAATACAGAAAAACATAACCTATCAGGAGTTTACAAAATTACATGTAACGACTGCAATGCATTTTACATAGGGAAAACGACCAGATCATTTAAAATAAGGTTTGAAGAACATTTCAGAGCATTCAAAAATTAAAATACAAAAGTATCAAATGTTGCAGCACACCTAATATCACATAAACATGAAATAACAAACTACGAAAATAACCTAACCATAGTTGAAATAAATAATAACCAAATAGAAATAAACTCCCTACAAAAATACCACATTTATAAAAACACACACAACAATTTAATGAACCTACAGGCCACATATACAGAAATCATACTATATAAAAACATCATACACCAAGATCAAGAGAAAATGTGTGTAACGTCAACAAATACCAACATCACGGACCGAACATCTACACCAGAAAAATATCAGTGATTCGACAATGGTCAAGTGACCGAAAGGTGCCTCATCACAACAAGGTAAAATTATTGCACTTAGTGGTGGATAAAAGTATTTACAATAGTAATATATCAACTTCATATATATATATATATATATATATATATATATATATATATATATATATATATATATTTAAGTTTTGCAACACTGTTTTCTTGTATTCACTTATCACTTTCACTATATGTACTTAAACAAGAATCTTACATGGTATTTATGCGAGTCTGTACCTCCATCATCTCAGGCATCACTGACCGGGGGTTGTAGTAGACAGCCAGGTGTGTGGAATTTCCGTTGTCACGTGGTGTACCGTTATTGTTCTATTGTCGGATTCACTGACTCTGGGAATCTTTTTAATTTGTCTTGGGGTTAACTTTGTCAATTAGGTTGAATAATTTATCGTTTTTTTTTATTTTATTTGTATTTGTTTGTTTATGATATTATTTTTATGTTTATAAATTTGTAGTTGTTCCCAGATTATCATTTTGAGGAGTTTTTGTACTTTTACTATTAGGTGTATGTTTTCGGAATGTTTGTTTGTTTTAGATGGTGTATGTGGCTAAGTTTGAGTTGTAAATGTGAGGTTTGATGTATGAATTTTAAATATTAAAGAAATTACAACCTAAAATCGAACTACAAACAACAACAAATTGGGCCACATTCACATACACAGGATACAACATAAAAGGTATAACTAAAATACTAAACAAAAATAATATTAATATAGCTTACAAAAACACAAGGAACATAATCAATAAAAGAAACCAACCTGCAAAAATATATTCCACATTTAATAACAGAATATATAAAATCGAATGCTCAGACTGTAAGAAAATATACATAGGCCAAACAAAAAAGAAATTAAAAGACAGATATCAAGAACACCTCAATACATACATCAAACCTCACATTTACAACATTAATATGAATTCTGTTTAAAAATAAGACTGCAAAAGAGTAATGATTGAGATATATGTTTTGCTGCACAAACATAAATTGTAATAATATCACTAGGAAGTAATGTTACCTAATACTTCTAATATATATTTATGGACACAAAATTAATTTGTATAAATTATTATCATGTTATATTTAAATATGTATGTCATTTCATGTGTGTAATTTTAAGTGTATATGTCACCAAAATGTTGTCAAATAACAACTGATAAAGAACTTTAAAAAAATATTATTCATGAACTTTCTAATATGTATTCTAAATATATTAAATTTTATTCAAGGTAGTTAGTAACTTCCCAAAATATTGAAAGATAATTGTGTAAATCATAGTAAATGTTCAATAAATTTATTAATTTTCATGACATATTAAGAAGAGAATTTTATTTCTACATTTGAATTTCAGTTTCATTAAGTCAAGATATAAAGAACCAAGGTTTAAAATTATTAAAAGTTATCCTGTGGCAGCCAAATAAATAAAATTTCTATAATTTATCCAACCATCAATAAAACCAGAGCTAAAAAGTTCAAATCAAGTAAGGTAAAGATTTTTAAGTAGTATTCATGCAACAGCAAAATAATAAATTATTAATAAACAATAATTTTTAAATGTATTATTACATAGTTATTATTGAACTTTTTGGTTGGTTTTTACATTAAGTCAAGAGTTTTATCCACTGGAGAATTACGCTCGAAACACCACAGGAACCAGGATCTGGTAAGTAGGGTGGGATCATATACAATGATCGCGGTTGAACTAGCGTGTTTCAGACCTATAGTAACCATCATCTCAATGTTCAACTAAATAGGAAAAAAACTATGCTCTGCAACCACCCCGAATTCAAGGGGGTGCGGCAGTTACTGTAGCAATTTAAAAAATTATGTAACAAGAAATAGAAGTAATATTAGAGATATTATCAATTATATAAGATTTGTTATTCATAGCAGAAAAGTTATAAATTAAAATTATACTGATAAAAGATTACAATGATAAAAAAATGAAAAGATGTTTGAAGATCAATTAGGATCTATAATAAAATTCATAACAAGTAATTTAAAAGGATATGATTGTAAGAAATATGACAAGATCATTAAAGATATTGAAAATGAGCAAATTACAATAATTTATCAACCAGAGTTGCAATAGTCTTTTAGCAACAGTATAATGGAATAATTAAATAGAATGTTTAATGTAAATGAGGAAAATTTTGTAGAATTGATTAATAACTTTGAGATTGTAAACTGTAATGTAACAGACTTGTTGAATTAGAAAACTTAATTAAGTTTAATTTTAAATGAGACTGAAAATATTGTTTATTTTATAAACTTAACAATCGTTGAAAAGATCTATTAAATTGCATTCTTTACCCATACAATATGAAACAGTATTTGCAATCATAAAACCAAGAATAAGGTAAATGTTAGTATCTAATTCTGTAACTTTAGGTTTAGACAGTAATTGTAATATTAAAGTAAACTCCAAATACTACTGCTCATTTGATCTTGTAACTCATTGTGAATCGTCTTATCATGATAAATAATCATGCAAAAAACTTCCAGTATACTACATTGGAAATCATCTACAACTTCCATTGGAAATCAACTGAATCCCCAAATTAACCAATACCATTAACCTTCCCATTAAAGAGGACTCCAACAGAGGCCAAAATTTTGTCATCCCCGATAAGTTTTAATTAGGGATAGAGGAGTAACGTTAATAATTAATATATGTGTAGCTAGTTTTAATGATGACTTGTAGTAGTTTTAAGGTAACACATCTTTGTAATGTAAACCTCCTGTCTTTAAGTGTGTATTAAACTCAGACCAAAACAGTAGTTTCCACTCATTACAATCTGAGTGAATATGAGTTGTATCTGTAAAACAGTTATTGTAATAACTTTAATATACATGTCATTTTTCTTAAATGATAAATAGGTTTATTAAAAATAGAATTCTGTTTATAAACCTATTGTGTTGAACAAAACACACACACACACACACACACACACACACACATATATATATATATATATATATATATATATATATTAGGGATGGGTCGATTCCTAAAATTTTCGATTCCGATTCCGATTCTAAAATTTTCCGTTCGATTCTTGATTCTTTAGTCGATTCTCGATTCTTTCAAGTTATATTAGCTTACATTCTAGTTCTCTAATAATTAATTTAGTTAACATCTTGGTCATATGGCAAAACCTTTTAAAAGTTCTGTTTTAATGTAATAGGCTACACAAAACCTTCAACCTTGATTTATCAATAGGAATTTTTTTAAACATAAAAACATATCAGAATAAAGTAATGACTTATTTTAAAGTTAAAAATGTGAACTTTACTTATTTTATGATGTTTGAAAAAATTCCTAAGCCTATTTACATTGTCTCCCAAACAAAACAAAAATTAAAAACAAACGAACAACATAAAAAGTAAAAAATTAATACAAATAGGATAGTTTTTAATATTTAAAAGTCTGGCAGGTAATGTACATTTCTATTCAAAAACACAAGCATTTGAACACGTTGTGGGTCAAGCTAGTTTCATCGCTAGTCACATATAGCTCCTGAAGTTGAGAAAGGTTTTTCAGAAAACACTGTCGCGAGTGGGCAGACAGGTATTTTATTGCCGTTGCATTTAAATGAGGGTATTTGACACTTTGTACTGCCAAATACTTCCCAACATCACAATCTGGACTGGCTAATGGTTCCCCCAGATAATTGTTTACTTCTTCTTCTACTGTCAATTCCCCTGGGGTACCTTCTTCCCCAACATTCTGGATTAGTGGGGCATACCTTCTCCACATCTGGTGGGACCTTTTTTTTCTGCAGGTGTCTGGAACAAGTGCAACTGATTCAGGCCTATTTTGTATTTATTACTCAATCCCAGTTGATTTTTAACCGACTATCACTTGTAGGTCCTTTGTCTGAGGATAAAGTTTCTTCAAGTATAGATCTTTTTTGTTGATAAATTTGGGCAAGATGAATGTTGTTCAAGTGCTTTTTCATATTTGATATATTATGTGGTTTTCCACCGTCAGTTTCTGTTAACCGTCATCGAATTGACGCGACGGCCAGTACCCTGAACCGAATACCGCCAGGCCTCTTAACGCTTTATGTTTATTAGTACTACTCAGCTGGTGTTGCTACTTTTGGAAAAATTAAGGCACAGTATTTAACAACAAGCTTCACACTACTTACAGATGTATTTACGATGGTTTTTGTTTGATAGATAAACGCCGACGGGATTAAAAACATGATGTTATTCTAAGAGCTTTTTGTCCGTAGTTACGGGCACATATTTGTTATAACGTATTGTAATGATTTTCACTACTGTTTTTAAAATTTCATAAAACCTTAAAAGTAAGTCGGAAATATTGACTAAATATTTAGTTATAAAATAATCCTTAAAAACGGACTTTGTGAAAGTTAAGTACAAACATTGATACATCCTTACTAGGAAGTAAATTATAACGTAAATTCCTTAACAAGTAAATTATTTGGTGTTAAAACTTTTACTTAATATGAATCTTGGATAGTATTTACTGGACCTGTAGCATTACTTATCAGAGAGAGAATATATTACACTTTAGTTCTATATTCAAAATATTTATAAACTCACAAATCAATCACATGTGACACGTTTACGTGTCTTAGTGATAGGCGCAAAAACACTTTTATCACCAGTCTGTTTATTATTTGGGTAACCGGGACATGAAATTATGGTTTTGTTGTTTCTTGCTAACACAAAACACAAAAAATATCAAAACAGTGTTGCACAGATAATAAAATTTAATTAAATCAAAAACAATGTGGGGTAAATTGGTCCGACGGAGTTTATTTACGTTTCATTTACGGTAGGAAAAAACTATGTTGGGCCAGTTGGTCCGACACGTATTTTTATAAATATTCGGAATCGTGTGGAATCGGAATCGACACTTTTATGATGAAGAATCGAGTATCGACGATTCCTCGATACCACCTAGAATCGACGATTCCTGGAATCGAGAATCGGAATCGGCCCATCCCTAATATATATATAATTAATAAATTTAAAAAATTTCAAATACGAGAATACTTTCAATACTAATATTATTCAAAGCTTATCGCCGATAAAACAGTACCAGCATCTTCAGAAAATATTTATCTTCAGGATAATTATTTAATTATCTAACAAAATATTTTTACAAAAATTAAATCATATGTACTAGAAACAACCATATGTTATAAGTATTGCACTTTATGTAATTTTTTCTATCACATCAATGACCTTATAAATAGTTTGGTGCCTTGATCTCACTTGAATTTGTTCATCAATTAATCTGTCTTTAACTTTATGTTTATAAATGTCCAATGTTTCGCATATATTCATCTTTAATCCTTTGTTTAATTCTTTTATTAATTTCATATTTTCTATTTCAGGAAATTCGAAAATACTTATAACATATGGTTTTACCCATATTATAAACATTTCATTTTTGTAAAAATATTTTGTTAGATAATTATTTTTCATGAAGATGCTGGTACTGCTTTATCGGCGAAAAGCTTTGAATAATATATGTATTGAAAGTATTCTTGTTTTTGAAATATTTTTAATTTATTAACTATATTACAAGAAAACATATCACCATATTTAATATATTATATTGCCTTACTATTCTATTGGTGTTGTGAATATGTGCTCTACAGAGGTTAGTTCTATTAGTAATTTATCTTTAACAAAAAATTTAAATTTATATCAGAAACGTAGAATTCAATTAATGAAAACTAATTGTAATATATTTTTTAACAAACAATGTATTATTAATAATATTGTTCCTAAATATGCACAAATTAATATTAAAAATAAAAGTAATGTAGCACAAAAAACATGTAAACAGGCAGAAATTTTGTGCGTTAGAAATGAAATCAAATTGTTATATAAGAAGCAAAATGAAATAACTATTGAAATTTATAAATTACATTTAAAACTGGAATTTTTTTTATGGATAAAACAAAATGGGAAGAAAAATTTAATAAAATTAATATCCTTTTATTTAAATATAGACAAAGAAAAATGAACACTATAACCAAAAAACTAGATATATTAAAAATGAACAAACTTAAAAATACTGAAGTAATCATACAACATCATAGGTTTCACCCCAATTTTGTTAATTTAACAAATACAATATTTAGCCAAAATGAAATTAAAATTTTAGAAAATAATAATAAAATCAACCTTAAAAAAGATATGAAAAGAAATATCAATACAATAATAATAGATACTGAACTGGTGATCAATAAATTAAACGTAGAGGAACAAGAGAATATGCGAATTAAAACATCACATGAAATAATAAAGTTAATTAAAAATAACAAAACTAATCATACACACATAAAACAATACGCGCAAATTTAAACAAAAATTTCAAACTAATGATCTTATTATGACAAAGGCTGATAAAGGTAATGCTGTAGTTATTATTGATAAACAAGAACATATAAATAAAACTGAAAATTATATATCTAAAAACGAATATACACAAATAAATAAAGATCCCACAGACAAATATCAAAATGAAATAAAAAATGTAATAAAAACATCATCTAAATTATTTAATCAAAAATATACTAATAATTATGTAAATGAGAATCTTAAAATTCCAAGATTAAATGGACTTAAATTGCATTTAATTTTTGTAAAAATATTTTGTTAGATAATTATTTTTCCTGAAGATGCTGGTACTGTTTAATCGCCAAAAAGCTTTGAATAATATATGTATTGAAAGTATTCTTGTTTTTGAAATATTTTAAATTTATTAACTATATTATAAGAAAACATACCACCATATTTAATATACATACATACATACACACACACACACACACACACACACACACACACATATATATATATATATATATATATATATATATATATATATATATATTTATATACCAGTATATTCATTTAACTTTGCAACACTGTTTTCTTGTATTCACTTATCACTTTCACTGTACGTATTTAAAGAAGAATCTTACTTGATATTTATGGGAGTTAACTTTCAAAGATTGATAGTATCTATATTATTTGTAGTAGAGTGCGAGCTGTGTAAAATTTCCGTTGTCACAAGGTGTGGTGTACTGTTATTGTTCTATTTTTGGATTCACTGCACTTTGAGAGTCTTTTGTTTGTCTTGGGGTTGATTTTGTATATTAGGTTGAATAATTTATCGTTTTTTAATTTTATTTGTTCGTTTATGATATTGTTTTAAAGTTTATAAATTTGTAGTTGTTCCCAGATGGTCATTTTGAGGCCTTTTTGTACTTCTTTATTAGGTGTATGTTTTCTAATGTGGGGAATGTGTGTTTGTTTTTGATGGTGTGTATAGCTAAGTTTGAGGTGTTCTTGATATCTGTCTTTTAATTTCTTTTTTGTTTGGCCTATGTATATTTTATTACAGTCTCGACATTCAATTTTGTATATTCTGTTATTAAGTGTGGGACATATTTTTTTCCGGTTGGTTTATTTTATTGATTATGTTTCCTGTGATTTTGTAAGCTATGTTAATATTATTATCTTTTAGTATTTAGTTATTCCTTTTATGTTGTACCCTGTGTATGTGAATGTGGCCCTTTTTGTTGTTGTTTGTAGTTCGATTGTAGGTTGTTTAAATTTATTTAATATTTTAAATTCTAATTTATCTATAGTTTTTTTATTGTATCAATTTTTTCGGCTATTTAATATATTATTTGTTTTTTCTTTGGCTTTTCTTCATTTTTTAAAGGTAGTTTTAGCATTTTGTATAACTGCGAGTTGTAAGTAGCCATTTTATGTTTTGGGGGTGGTTAGAGTAGTTTGGTATTGTATTAATGGTTTGTGTGGATTTCCTATAAATTAAGTATTTAATGTCATTTGTATTTCTTGTTATTGTTAGGTCTAGATAGTTTATTTTATTGTTTACTTCATTTTGGGATATCATTAATTATTGCTTTATTTTGTGAGATGTATAATCCATCGTCAACATTTCGTATCCAATGTCTGTTGTTTTTATGGTTTGTGTGATTAATTCGTCAAGGTTTTGGAGGTAAATTTCAATATATTATACTTGAGAGGGGTGATTCCATTGCTAAGCCATCTATTTGTTTATATATCTTATTATTAAATATGAAATAGTTTTGGTTAAGTGTGGTCTTTAGGCATTTTGTAATTTGGTTTGTGTAGGGGTTGGTTTTAAGATCAGTTAATGTTTTTTATTATTTGGATGGTTTTGTTTATTGGTATAATAGAGTACATGTTTGTGATATCAAATGATATAAATTTGGTGTTTTTGCTTATGTTTATTGTTTTTAGTCTTTCGGTTAATTTAATTGAGTTTTTATGGTGTATTTATTTCGCAGTTTAAGTTTGTGTTATAGGTCATTAGCGATTATTTGTGATATTTTATAGGCAGGTGCATTTTTGAAATTTATTAGGGGTCTTATGGGATTGTTGACTTCGTGTATTTTTATAAGGGCATTCATTTTAGGGGGCTTTGGATTGTCTATTGTGTATTGGTAAGGGTTTTTTTGGCTGAACAAATTGTTGTTTTTTTCTAATTGTATAATTTCGTTTTGGTATTTTTTAGTGGGGCCTTTGTTTAATTCTATGCAATTGTTGGATTTTATGAATTCTTATGTTTTTTTCTTATATTCTGTTTTTGATATGATTACTGTAGCGTTGCTTTTGTCTGCTTTTCCCAAAATGACAATCTGGGAACAACTACAAATTTATAAACATAAAAGTAATATCAAAAACGAACAAATAAAATAAAAAAACGATAAATTATTCAAACTAATACCCCAAGACAAACTTAAAAGACTCCCACAGTGCAGTGAATCCGAAAATAGAACAATAACGGTACAGTTTGCCCACCACGAGAAACGAGCTGGAAGTAATGCAGAGAATGTGGTGAGAAACTCAGCTGTTAGTGTACTACCCTTTGCAGAATTGCAAAAACATCACCCCTGCTACCTGCTCACTGTTAGACCTTGCTGTAACACTGTCAATTAATTCATCTTGAACCTATTTAAATTGTCTAAAAGATTATATCATGTACGTTAGTGATAAAAGTTTCAACCAAAGGCTGTAAGGTCTAGATAGTTTATTTTATTGTTTACTTCATTTTGGGATATCATTAATTATTGCTTTATTTTGTGAGATGTATAATCCATCGTCAACATTTCGTATCCAATGTCTGTTGTTTTTATGGTTTGTGTGATTAATTCGTCAAGGTTTTGGAGGTAAATTTCAATATATTATACTTGAGAGGGGTGATTCCATTGCTAAGCCATCTATTTGTTTATATATCTTATTATTAAATATGAAATAGTTTTGGTTAAGTGTGGTCTTTAGGCATTTTGTAATTTGGTTTGTGTAGGGGTTGGTTTTAAGATCAGTTAATGTTTTTTATTATTTGGATGGTTTTGTTTATTGGTATAATAGAGTACATGTTTGTGATATCAAATGATATAAATTTGGTGTTTTTGCTTATGTTTATTGTTTTTAGTCTTTCGGTTAATTTAATTGAGTTTTTATGGTGTATTTATTTCGCAGTTTAAGTTTGTGTTATAGGTCATTAGCGATTATTTGTGATATTTTATAGGCAGGTGCATTTTTGAAATTTATTAGGGGTCTTATGGGATTGTTGACTTCGTGTATTTTTATAAGGGCATTCATTTTAGGGGGCTTTGGATTGTCTATTGTGTATTGGTAAGGGTTTTTTTGGCTGAACAAATTGTTGTTTTTTTCTAATTGTATAATTTCGTTTTGGTATTTTTTAGTGGGGCCTTTGTTTAATTCTATGCAATTGTTGGATTTTATGAATTCTTATGTTTTTTTCTTATATTCTGTTTTTGATATGATTACTGTAGCGTTGCTTTTGTCTGCTTTTCCCAAAATGACAATCTGGGAACAACTACAAATTTATAAACATAAAAGTAATATCAAAAACGAACAAATAAAATAAAAAAACGATAAATTATTCAAACTAATACCCCAAGACAAACTTAAAAGACTCCCACAGTGCAGTGAATCCGAAAATAGAACAATAACGGTACAGTTTGCCCACCACGAGAAACGAGCTGGAAGTAATGCAGAGAATGTGGTGAGAAACTCAGCTGTTAGTGTACTACCCTTTGCAGAATTGCAAAAACATCACCCCTGCTACCTGCTCACTGTTAGACCTTGCTGTAACACTGTCAATTAATTCATCTTGAACCTATTTAAATTGTCTAAAAGATTATATCATGTACGTTAGTGATAAAAGTTTCAACCAAAGGCTGTATTTTTACTTTCTCACATGTAGTATAGTACAGAGAAAGTGTTGTGATCGTAAAAAAAATCTACTGATCTGATTTTAATTAAATTTTGTATATTTATGTACGTACTTTAAAATATTCTACATTAAACGGTACTTATAAGCAAAAAATTACTATAAAACAATATTTCATTAATTTTTAATAAACTAACCATCTTAATTTGATGACATTTGGTATATTTATGTCTATTAGCCTCTTACGTTTAAATTTTAAAAAAGCTGACTGTATTTAGAATAAAATTAGTAGAATAATAATTATAGGAGTTGAATGAAAGTTACTAATTTTTAGGCCTATTATTAATGTCCATTTACTACTTTTACTGAAACACAAGTACCCATAAGTAATTATTCAAGCAGTGGTGTGGCGAGTTCATCATTTGAATCATCTTCTGCGGACCCATATGCACTTGAGTCTTCGTCGCGGTCAACCCCCGACTGGATGTTGATAGAATCGATGGTATCCTCCAATATTCCATCTTTTCTCCAATACTCTTCTTCAACTTTTAGAACGATGTTTTTTCTGATGGTTTGTTACTATTAATAAGCTCTAACAAATTTACCTTTTTCATTTTAACGTCACACACTATTCCCCGTCTCTGAAGCCAAGCTATCATTATCATCCTTGACAGAGCTTTTTGTCGGAGGCTTGTCGACTTGAATGTTGTAGTATGGGGCGTTATCCATAACCAAAACTGAGTAAGGAGGAAGTAGAGGAATTAGTTTTTGGCTTCACCCAATTTTCAAAGTTAGACTGATTAATTTGTCCATGGTAGTCTCCAGAAGATGTTCCCGCTTTAAAAACTAGTTCAGCTCCGTTGAAAAACCCCTCACTGGATCCGACATGTACAACTATCAATCGGTTGTCTCCTCTGTTTGTGGTCAAAACACCTACGACACTTTCACTTTGCCAGCACTTTTGAAAAGTTAAATTTGAGTCCACCCAAGTTTCGTCCATATAAAAAATTTTCCTACCCTCACTTCTTAATTTTTTAATGTCTTGTAAATATTTTAACCTCCTGTTCACAATATCGGGACGCTCAATAAGTATTTTGCGCTTATTAGCACATTTTTTCCATTTGAAACCAATTTCATGGAGAACTTTGCGAAGGGTTTCTTCCTTCCACGGAAAATCAATTTTTTCCTTCACGATTGGTAGTAAAACCCTCAATGAGGGACATTTTTTATGCTGAATATAGTAGTCATTTACAATGTCCCTGATAACACATTTATTAAAATTATCGATTTCCTCGTTTCTGTGCGTTGATCGTTTTCTTTTCTTTCCAGGCGTAGATAAAGGCTCGTTAGACTTGCACTCTTGTTGAATTTTATAAATAAAACTTAATGGTCTGTTTGTATAAGAAGCAGCCAGTTCACTGGCTTTCTTCAACGCAAAGGTTAACTGATTATTTCTGGATTCTTAATCACACTTACTAATAACACTAGCGATGACGTTTCTTGTTTCGCTGCGAATGGTTTCCCCTTCTTTCCTGAACTATTACAATCCATTGCGTAAATGAACACAAGTAGTCACTAAATTAACACAACACAGGTGAAGGCAACTGACACAGGCACAATTTCAACTAAAAAGTTCAGGCGAATGTTCGTGACTGGGCTAGTACTAACTGGCACGTGCGAGAGACAATGCTTTGGGAGTGGAAGGGATGTTATGTAGATGGGATTTTCTGAGATAGTTTCCCGCACTCTTTATACGTCGTCTCGGTTCTCGTGGAGGGCAAACTGTACACCACACCTTGTGACAACGGAAATTTCACACAGCTCGCACTCTACAACAACACCCAGTCAGTGATGGTAGATAATGGATATAATATCAATCATTAAAACTGAACTCTCATAAATACAAAGAAAATTCTTGTTTAAGTACATATAGTGAAAGTGATATTATATATATATATATGAAGATAATATATTACTATTGTAAGTAATTTTATCCACCATTAAGTGCAATGATTTTACCTTGTGTGATGAGGCACCTTTCGGTCACTTGACCATTGTCGAATCACTGATGATGTTTTCTCAATTTTTCTGGTGTGCTGCAACATTTGATACTTTTGAATTTTTGTTTTTGAATGCTCTATAATGTTCTTCAAATCATATGTTAAATGATCTGGTTGTTTTCCCTATGTAAAATGCGTTACAGTTGTTACATGTAATTTTGTAAATTCCTGATAGGTAATGTTTTTCTGTATTTGTTTTGTGGTTTGTGTTATTAAGATATTTTATTATTTTGTTGTTTGGTTTGTATGTTGGAGTGTAGTATTCTTTGTTGTATATATTTGTTATTGGTGTATTTATATTTTAGGTCACATTTAATATCACATAAACATGAAATAACAAATTACGAAAATAACCTAACCATACTTGAAATAAATAATAACCCAATAGAACTAAACTCACTAGAAAAATACCACATTTATAAAAACACACAACAATTTAATGAACCTACAGACAACATATGCAGACGACGTACTATTCAAAAACATTATACACGAGACTCAAGAGGAAACGTATATGACGTCAACAAATACCAACACCACGGACCGAACATCCACACCAGAAAAATTGAGAAAAAGTAATCAGTCATTCGACAATGGTCAAGTGACTGAAAGGCGCCTCATCACACAAGGTAAAATCATTGCACTCAATGGTGGATAAAATTACTTACAATAGTAGTATATTAACTTCATAAAGTCAGTGCAACGGAATAACAATGGACAACCTAAAATATCAAGAATATATATATAGATTATATAATTATTTTCCTGAAGACGCTGGTACTATTTTATTGGCGAAAAGCTTTGAATAAATATATTCATTAAAAGTATTCTTGTTTTTGAAATATTTTAAATTTATTAACTATATTACAAGAAAACATATCACCATATTTTATATATATATATATATATATATATTCTTGATATTTAACGTTATCCATTGTTTTTCCGTTGCACTGACTTTATGAAGTTAATATATTACTATTGTAAGTAATTTTATCCACCATTGAGTGCAATAATTTTACCTTGAGTGATGAGGCACCTTTCGGTCAATTGACCATTGTCGAATCACTTCATTGTCGAGTGATTCGACAATGGTCAATTGACCGAAAGGTGCCTCATCACTCAAGGTAAAATTATTGCACTCAATGGTGGATAAAATTACTTACAATAGTAATATATTAACTTCATATATATATATATATATATATATATATATATATATATATATATATATATATATTTTAGGTTAGTTTTGGTTGGTATAAGTCATTGTTTAAGTGCTTTTATGTGTTTCTATTTCAAGACTACAGTGTGGACTCTTACCAAGGTAAGTCTGTCAGTCTCCTAGTCCAAAAAATCTATATATATATATATATATATATATATATATATATTAAAACAACATAGGTTATTCAAATATGAAAGAGTCAAATAAATTGAGCGAATTTATTTAACAAGTGCTACTAGTTTTCTAACAAAGCATTCACTCAGCTACATTGAAATGTAATTATTATTTAATCATTAGATGGCTGTAGTCACTCTATGATTTTCAGCTGATACTTACATAATTTAAAAACATGATTTCATACAACAATTTTTACGGTTGTTATAACAACAGAAATTGAATTTAATTAGAAATATTACTACATTTTAAACCGAGCATTCAGTCGTGTTATATAAAATCTAAGAATTATTAAAATTGTCAAAACTTTGAAATAACCTTGAAATTTAAACTTTGAAAAATCAATTTTCAACTTCTACTTTACAGATAGAACATTTCCTCATAATTTCAAGTTTAAAACAAAATCAGTTTAGGCTGTGTGTTGATTATATATAAGCCAGTCAATCAAGGCATTTTTATGTATCAAATTTATAATATATGTAATAAAAATTCTTATTTTTAACATAGATTAAAAGCTTAAGTAAGGTTTACTATGTTCCTATAAGGGTATGCATATTTTAACACTGGAAAGCTCCTGTGGAATTTTTGGAACACAAGTACTCGCGTGGACTACCGGTGTAGTCCATTTTGAGGTATTTTTTTTCTACAGATGTTGACTAGCTAATAACTCTATATTATGTTTAATAAATCTTAAAGAAGTATAAAACATGTTTATATAGAAAATAATATTTTATTGTACAATGAAATAATACTAAAATTTTTACTCTAAAATATGAACAATTTTTAGTAATTATATACTACTAGTTTTGAAATAAAATTAAAAATGTCTGTTATGCGATATAAATCTGTCATTTTATAATATAAAAATCATTAAAAACACATGAGAAATGGGTACGCATATGAATTTTAAGACTTTCTTTTCCTGAAGCTGCATAGTTACACTGGGAGCATTTATCAAGTTTTTCATCAGAATGGGAATGCCTATGTATTTAAGACTTACTTTTCTTGAAGTTGCATAGTTATACTGGGAGCATTTATAAGGTTTTTCATCAGAATGAATACTCATATGGATTTTATGGCAACTTTTTCATGAAGCTGCATAATTACACTGGGATGATTTATAAGGTTTTTCACCAGAATGGGTGTGAATGTGGATTTTAAGACTTCCTTTTCTTGAAGCTGGATAGTTACACTGGGAATATTTATAGGGTTTCTCACCAAAATGGGTGCGGATATGGTTTTTAAGAATTCCTTTTCCTGAAACTGGATATTTACACTATGTGCATTTATAAGGTTTCTCACCAGAATGGGTGCGAATATGGATTTCAAGCCTTCCTTTTCTTGAAGCTCCATAGTTACACTGGGAACATTTATAACGTTTCTCACCAAAATGGGTGCGGATATGGTTTTTAAGAATTTCTTTTGTTGAAGCTGCATAGTTACAATGGGAACATTTATAAAGTTTCTCAGCAGAATGGGTGCGAATATGTTTTTTAAGACTTCCTTTTCTTGAAGCTGCATAGTTACACTGGGGGCATTTATAAGGTTTTTCATCAGAATGGGTATACATATGTGTTTTAAGACCTCCTTTTCTTGTTGAGGCATAGTCACACTGGGAGCATTTATAAGGTTTTTCACCAGAATGGGTACGCATATGGATTTTATGGCATTTCTTTTGTGAAGCTGCAAAATTAAACTGGGAGCATTTATCAAGTTTTTCATCAGAATGGGAATGCATATGTATTTAAGATTTACTTTTCTTGAAGTTGCATAGTTATACTGGGAGCATTTATAAGGTTTTTCATCAGAATGAATACTCATGGATTTTATGGCAACTTTTTCATGAAGCTGCATAATTACACTGGGATGATTTATAAGGTTTTTCACCAGAATGGGTGTGAATGTGGATTTTAAGACTTCCTTTACCTGAAGCTGCATAATTACACTGGGGGCATTTATCAGGTTTTTCACCAAAATGGGTTCACAAATGGATTTTTTGGCATTTTTTTCGTGAAGCTGCAAAATTAAACTGGGAGCATTTAAAAGGTTTTTCAGCAGAATGGGTGCCAATATGGATTTTAAGACTTCCTTTTCTTGAAGCTGGATAGTTACACTGGGAACATTTATAAGGTTTCTCACCAGAATGGGTGCGAATATGGGTTTGAAGACTGCTTTTAAATGAAGCTGCATAGTTACACTGGGAGCATTTATAAGGTTTTTCATCAGAATGGGTATACATATGTGTTTTAAGACTTCCTTTTGTTGTTAAGGCATAGTTACACTGGGAGCATTTAAAAGGTTTTTCAGCAGAATGGGTGCCAATATGGATTTTAAGACCTCCTTTTCTTGAAGCTGGATAGTTACACTGGGAATATTTATAGGGTTTCTCACCAAAATGGGTGCGGATATGGGTTTTTAAGACTTCCTTTACCTGAAGCTGCAAAGTTACACTAGGAATATTTATCAGGTTTTTCACCAGAATGGGTACGCACCTGTATTTTAAGGGTTCCTTTTCTTGAAGCTGCATAGTTACACTGGGAGCATTTATCAGGTTTTTCACCAGAATGGGTGCGAATATGGATTTTAAGACCTCCTTTTCCTGAACCATCATTGTTACACTGGGAGCATTTATAAGGTTTTTCATCAGAATGTGTACACATATGGATTTTTTGGCATTTTTTTCGTGAACCTGCAAAATTAAACTGGGAGCATTTATTTAAAAGGTTTTTCAGCAGAATGGGTGCCAATATGGATTTTAAGACTTCCTTTTCTTGAAGCTGGATAGTTACACTGAGAACATTTATAAGGTTTCTCACCAAAATGGGTGCGGATATGGTTTTTAAGAATTCCTTTTCCTGAAACTGGATATTTACACTATGTGCATTTATAAGGTTTCTCACCAGAATGGGTGCGAATATGGATTCCAAGCCTTCCTTTTCTTGAAGCTCCATAGTTACACTGGGAACATTTATAACGTTTCTCACCAAAATGGGTGCGGATATGGTTTTTAAGAATATATTTTGTTGAAGCTGCATAGTTACAATGGGAACATTTATAAGGTTTCTCAGCAGGAATGGGTGCGAATATGTTTTTGAAGACTTTCTTTTCTTGAAGCTCCATAGTTACACTGGGGGCATTTATAAGGTTTTTCACCAAAATGGGTACGCATATGGATTTTATGGCATTTCTTTCGTGAAGCTGCAAAATTACACTGGGAGCATTTATAAGGTTTTTCACCAGAATGTTTGCGAATATGGATTATAAGACTTCCTTTAGTTGAAGCTGCATAGTTACACTGGGAGCATTTATAAGGTTTTTCATCAGAATGGGTATACATATGTGTTTTAAGAACTCCTTTTCTTGTTGAGGCATAGTTACACTGGGAGCATTTATAAGGTTTTTCACCAGAATGGGTACGCATATGGATTTTATGGCATTTCTTTCGTGAAGCTGCAAAATTACACTGGGAGTATTTATAAGGTTTTTCACCAGTATGTTTGCGAATATGGATTATAAGACTTCCTTTAGTTGAAGCTGCATAGTTACACTGGGAGCATTTATAAGGTTTTTCACCAGAATGGTTACGCATATGGATTGTAAGGGTTCCTTTTTGTGAAGCTGCATAATTACACTGGGAGCATTTATAAGGTTTTTCATCAGAATGGATAAACATATGGTTTTTAATTGTGCTTTTTTGTGAAGCGGCAAAATTACACTGGGAGCATTTATAAGGTTTTTCACCAGAATGGGTGCGAATATGGATTGTAAGACTTTTTTTTTCTGAGGCTGCATAATTACACTGGGAGCATTTATAAGGTTTTTCACCAGAATGGGTGCGAATATGGATTGTAAGACTTTTTTTTTCTGAGGCTGCATAGCTACACTGGGAGCATTTATAAGGTTTTTCACCAGAATGGGTACGCATATGGATTTTAAGGGTTCCTTTTTGTGAAGTTGCATAATTACACTGGGAGCATTTATAAGGTTTTTCACCAGAATGGATACACATGTGGATTTTAAGCTTTCCTGGTTGTGGACATGAATAATTACACTGGGAACATTTATAGGATATTACACCAGAATGGGTACGCATATGGGTTTTAAGATGTCCTGATTGTGCAGCTGAATAATTACACTGGGAACATTTAAAAGGTTTTTCACCAGAATGGGTACGCATATGGTTTTTAAGGGTTCCTTTTTGTGAAGCTGCATAATTACACTGGGAGCATTTATATGGTTTTTCACCAGAATGGATACACATGTGGATTTTAAGCTTTCCTGGTTGTGGACATGAATAATTACACTGGGAACATTTATAGGATATTACACCAGAATGGGTACGCATATGGGTTTTAAGATGTCCTGATTGTGCAGCTGAATAATTACACTGGGAACATTTAAAAGGTTTTTCACCAGAATGGGTACGCATATGGTTTTTAAGGGTTCCTTTTTGTGAAGCTGCATAATTACACTGGGAGCATTTATAAGGTTTTTCACCAGAATGGATACACATGTGGATTTTAAGCTTTCCTGGTTGTGGACATGAATAATTACACTGGGAACATTTATAGGATATTACACCAGAATGGGTATGCATAGGCATTTTAAATTTTCCTGATTGTTTTGTTGCATAATTACACAGGGAACATTTGTAAGGTTTTTCACCAAAATGGGTACACACACGTGATTTGACGCTTCCAGATAGTTTAGCTGCATAAATACACTGTGAACATTTGTAAGGTTTAAAGTATCTTTTAGAACTGGTTAAGTATGCTGCTGAAAAATCTGATTTTGGACTCTTATAAGGTCTTTTATGAATGTGTTTTTTTAAGTGTATTATAAACTCGTACATCTTTGCCCCTACATAAAGACATTGTTCACATTTGAATATGTTATTTGTGTCTTTCTTGATAGTCACCCAGAATGCAGACATTATTGATGCGGTGTAGTTGCAAATTGTGTGTCCATTTTGCAAGAAAGAGTTGTAATGGATTACTGGTTTATCAGAGCTTGGATACATTCTGTCAAGTTCTTCTTGTTGGTCTAATATAATTTTACTGTTGCCACGTGCTTCAGAGTACACAATATCTGAAAATTGAGAAATATTTTACCACACAATTTTTAAAGCCCTATTATTATTTACTACTTTAGACAGAAACATTTATTAATAAAAAAAAAAATATCCAGACAATATACTCCTATATTGAGAGAATGAATAGTCATTTATTTGTTACTTTAAAATTGTATTTTGCTACTACTACTTAGCTAGTGTTTAAACATTTTTTTCCCAGAGCTACTGCATTATAAATTGCCTATAATTTAAGGATTTTTTTCACTGTAAAAAACCTGTGTTGGTAATTATTGCCTAACAAAACAACTAAAATTTAAGTAAACAATATTTATAAAAACGAATAATAAAGTAATATATTAAAACAATTAATTAATAATCACAAATAATTTTAATATATATGTATGAATGTGTGTATGTACCTTATGCATTATTAAACCATTGAAAAGAAGTAATGAAATTTGGAGTTATTCTTAAATTTATTCCCAGGATGATTCGTGTGCAGTTTGATGTAGATCCATTCACAGGGCTCCATCCTAGAGATATAGAATGGTTCAATAACTAATATATGTATGTGTGTATATATGTATATTATACATACACCTACACCTATTATTATACACACCTAAACCGCTGAACAGAAGTTAATAAAATTTGAAGAGGTTGTTCACCATAATCACAGAAGGATTCGTTTGAAGTGTGGTGCAGATCTATCCACAGGACTCCGCTCCAGAGGCTTAGGATGGTTCAAAAACTGATGTATGTATGTATGTATGTATCTTATGGAGATCTAAACCGCTGAACAGTAGTTATTATAATTGGGACGGATTATTTAACATAATCCCAGAATGATTTGTGTGAAGTTTGGTGGAGATCCATTCGCAGGGCTTCGCCCCAGAGGCTTAGGAAGTTTCATTGTACAGCCTTCCATAATTCTAATGCTAATTTCTGTATGCATTCTAAGGTTCCTTAATTAATTAAAAATTTTTAAGCATAATATAAAAATAAAAGTACATTATTAATTATTTTATGATTGATATTACAAGTAAGATCGCCGATAATACTCTTGCAAAATTTGAATCCACCAAAGTTGTACAACGAAATCAGGCAACAAAAAAACTGTCACCCAGAAATCATAGGTGGCAAGTTTAAAGCAGAGATGGTCTTTATTCCACTTATACCGATGATTTCATCTGATTTCAAACAACAACAATTTCCTTTGTGTCTTGCAATCTCAATGACTATAAAGAAGGCACAAGGACAATCATTAACCATTGCTGGATTATATTTGGAACATTCTTGTTCTCCTTACAGACAATTATATTTTGTGCGCTCATGTGTTGCAACACCTAAAAATGTTTATATGCCTAATGAAATGACAAAAAACATTGTCTATCTCCCACCATTACACTAAATCAAATATAATTATTTATATTTTCCCATGTTAAATGTAACAGACCAGAAAAATATTCGATGGTGAAACACTGTTTAGAGCAGCGGTTCTCAACCTCGGGGGGGGGGCGCCCCCCTGGGGGGGCGTAGAAGAATTCCAGGGGAGGCGTCAACACATTTTTTAAAAAATTGAATTTGATGTTGGACACAAACACACAATCATTTAAATTTTTTTATAGCTTAATAAAGCTATAAAGCTCTATTTCTTTACTCAACGAACTTCTCTTCCTTTCCAAAATCTCGTCGATGATACCCAAAGTCTTCCAAAAGACCTAGTAAATGAAATGAAGGACCTAATATCTGAGCATTTGTTGTCTCTGAAGAACAAAATCGGAGCCTATTTCCCAGATATAAGCTCGGAAAACTGGGAATTCAAGTTAACAAGAGACCCCTTTCAAATCAACATTGATATACCTCCTGATCACATTCAAGAACAAACAATTGACTTGCAATGTGATTCCAAAGCTAAATTGGATTTCCCAAACATGGATCTCGAAGATTTCTGGCTACTATATCTTCCTGTTTACCCAGAAGTACCAATGGAGGCAGTCAAGTTGCTTGTACAATTTTCATCAACTTATCTATGCGAGACAGGATTTTCAGCCCTGGCAAATATAAAATCTGAATATCGAGCCAGACTAGATGTGGAGAGTGACCTGCGGTGTTCTTTGTCAAAATTTCATCCAAACATACAAAAAATAGTTAACGAGAAACAGTGCCAGCCCTCACACTAGTACTACAAAAGTAGCGAACATTTTTCTGGTTATTATTTAAACATATTGTAAGTAAATTTATCATATAGAAGTCTAAATTAACTTAATCCATGAAGGGAGGCGTGACCTCACACCAAAGTGTGAAGGGGGGCTCAGAGCCTAAAAGGTTGAGAACCCCTGGTTTAGAGGGAAAGCATGAGTTTAAAGTAGATGATGTAACAATGCTTAAAAACATTATTAAGTGTAGTGAATTGGATGCGTAGGGAACTTTGTATATTAATAGGAACAAAAATAATATTGTAAATAATGAGTCCAGCTCTATTCAAAATTCTATATTAATATAATTATTGTTACACGAGAAAACTTCATTGTAACTTGTTGGTTAAAATCTTGAAATAATAAAGCTGAAGATAGCTTTAGGACATGTTTAGGAATGTTCCATATTAATATATAGGTGTTTCAGGAATCTATACTTTTACCTTTTTCATATTTTAACCACTGTTTGTTTATGTGTATGTGTATATATGTATATATATATATATATATATAGGACATAAAAAATTACTTTTGCTAAATGTTTACATTCACAAATCCAGCTAGTATTAGTCTGGAATGTTCCTAAACATGTACTACAGCTATTTTCATTGATATTTTTTTTGTGTCGGAAAGTTTATTTTGTATCAATTTTTAGTTGGGTAAAAAATTCAGTGCGCAGAAGTAAGTTGTGCAACAGGAATGATACAGTGACATCACAATTGTAATTGGTGTTTAAGGAATCCAAACTTTGGTAAATACACAGATTGCTGACCTCCAATGAAATACGTATAAAATGAATCAAATACATGTCCTAAAGCTATAATAATGACTATTAATTTTGTTATTGCATAGGAAGGTTAGGTTTATTACCTATATTGAAATATACCTATGAGGTAATAGGAGGTAATGCTACTACACACTAAATTTTTTACCCAACTAAAAATTGATGGTTATTGTGCAAAAGCTCGGCACCATAGGATATTTTAGAAAATTGTTCAAAACCATCAAATAGAACGATATCCATAAGAATTTTTTAATTGAAGTAGGAAAGTTACTTTTTTCAATTTAAAGTAGGGTAATAAATTCAGCGCGGATGTAGAAGTTGTGAATGGGCGCGGCGTGATACTTACGCCACAGTGCTGCGCATAAGGTTGTACGCATCGACCGCGGTACGTCACGCAATCTTACGTGTGTAGATATTTGAGAAACAACTTCTCCAGTTAGGATAGATTTGGTTTTAAATTTATACTATACTGTATACCTATATTAAAATATACCTAAAAAGTGTCAAGTCAGGTTAGATTTGGTTTTAATTTTATACATTGAAATTCAGTTGTAACCAGTGGCGGTTTGTCCAAAAGGGTTCTGGGGCGCAGCCCTCCCAATTACAAAAATTAATTTTTAATTAATATTCATTTGTCTTAAATTAGGTTAAGAAGAGCTTAGAATTATTTAAGCAATGTTAAAACCATAAAATATTTAGCAGTTGACGCACGAAATTAGCCGCAAGCCCCGTGCGGGGCTCACAGCAGAGAGCCCCAGACTAGTGCATTGAATGTGCGTGGAGTTGAAACAGCCAAAACCGTGCGGTGACGTCACTTAACGCGTGTGTTACGGATGGGCTGGGATGGAGTCCCGTAGTCATGTGCATGCACTGAGAAATGACTAATCAGTGCTGCTACTACAATTCTATATGATTTAGGAAGCAACATTGTAGGCTTATTTGTAATGTTCTCACAAATAAATGTTGGTGCATTTGACTCAAAGTAAACAAATCAAATTGTATAAGTGTATTCATTTCTTTTCGGAAGTTCTGGTGTTAGAGTTCAGAGTGCTCGTTAAGCAGATTAATTGAATGTAATTTACTATTGTAAGTGGGTTAAATAGATTTTCATAGTTTATTAACAATTCATTTTGAATTTTAAAACACGTGTTAGTACATTAAATAATAGTTTACAAAATAGTCTACAATTTTTCTTCATTTTCACATATGTTAATTACAAATACATTCTAAACAAGGGAAAATTATTTAAAATTTCGGAAATAATAATTATTCTTTCAATGTTACATTATCTTTCTTAGTTGGATCCTAAGAATAAAATGGAATCCAGTTCTGTTACCACAATTACGAATGATGTCAATTTAATTATTAGAAACGGCATAAAGAGTTTAGAACACAGAGTAGAACTAAAACAATTAGGTCCTCCGAGGCCTAATATGGTAATAAATCAATTACAAAGAAATACAAAGAGAAACAGTTACAATAGAAAATTTAGTAATAATTTATATAATTATGCTGACTGGTTATGTGGTTGTGGAATAAATAACTCTTTTTTCTGTTACCCATGTATAGTAATGGGAGTTAAGATCAACCGTGGACACTAGATGGATTATCTGACATTAAACATTTGAGTGAAAAAGTTAAAAAACAAATTAAGTGAAAAACATATCAATGCACAAATCGAGTATGCTGTACTCGGCAAGGTCGATATAAGATGTCAGTTGGACAATGCTTATAGAATAAAAATTCAGAAAATGAATGAGGAAGTAGGAAAAAATCGCTATATTTTAAGCAAGTTGATTGATGCAATAAAGTTTTGTGGTGCTTTTGAACTAGCCTTAAAGGGACATGACGAAAGTAACACATCCAGCAATCCAGGCATATTTCGAGGGCTTATTATTTGATGTCAGAATTAGATTCAACTTTAAAGCAACATATAGAAAAAAGCAATAACCGAGTGTTTTTGGGACTCTCTAAAACTATCCAGAATCAATTGCTTGATTCCATATATGCTACATGTTTGGAAATTATATGTGATGAAATGTCTCAAACAAAATACATTGCTATTGAAGCAGATGAGACAACTGACTGTGTTACACTGTCTCAGCAGGTGTTTGTTGTGAGATATGAGTTAAATGGGGTTGTTAATGAGACGTTTATTAGTTTTATAATACCTAAAGGTCATGACGCAGCCGCTGTAAGCGAAGTGATTTTTGGTGAATTAGAGAGACTAAAAATTGACAAAACGCCTGAAAAAGTCATTCCTCAAAGCTATGACGGTACCTCTGTCATGAGTGGTCAGCATACAGGTGTTCAGGCAAGAGTAAAAACCGTGTACAAAAATGCACATTTTGTACACTGTTACGCACATCAGTTAAATTTGATAATTGAACGCTCAGCGATACAAAATAAACAAGTAAAGGTATTTTTCAGTAATGTGGAGGCATTTTCATCTTTTTTTCCACAATCCACTAAAAGAACTGCAATACTTGATGAAGTTGTGAAAAAAAAATACCAAAGAGCTGTAGCACTCGTTGGAATTTTAAGTCCAGAACTGTCAGTACCATATTTAAATACAAAAATGAAATAGCTGAATGCCTAGACAGAATAGTAGACGATGACAGTAATGATTACACCACTGTAAGCAAGTCATTAGGCTTAAGCTTAAAAGACGGTGATTTCCAACTTCTGGTTGGGGTTTTTCAATAAAATTATGCCACATTGTGATATTTTGTTCAGTGAGCTACAAAATAAAACTATTGACTGCATAGAGGCATTTTACTATATAGGGGAATTCAAGTCTGCAATCCAAAAGATAAGAAACTCTCCTGATCTTGACCAGTCCAGTTCAAGAGAACTTGATGAAACTGAAAAGAATGATGCCATCTAGTTCTGGATCGAGAATTAAACGTGGTAGATTTGAGGACAGAAAACATATTGTGGCAAAAAAAGTGTGTGATGTTATTATGACTGGAATTGACGATCGTTTTACTTTCTTAGAACACTTATCTGTAGCAAAATTGTTCCAACTAAGTTTATTTCCTGAGTTCAATGTAAAATGAATTACAAACAGCAATAAATGTGTTTCACTTGAACAAAATAGAACTGAAACAAGAGTTGACTGTAACATATAGCAGAAATGACTTCTCTCACGCTTCTGGCTCATTAAGACTGCTTAGATTTATATATGAAAACAATTTAAAAGATGTGCTCCCTGAATGTGTGAAACTATTCAAATTATATGCACAGTTCCTATAACCACTGCAGAAGTGAAAGATGCTTTTCAACATAAAAAGAATAAAAACATTTACCAGATCAACGATGAAAGAAGACAGGCTTAGTGCACTTGCCATGTGTTCAATAGAAAAACAATTACTGTACACACCAAATTTTAATGAACGTGTTATAAACCACTTTGCAGCACAAAAGGACAGGAGGATCGACTTCTGTTGTAAGCAGTATAACTGAAGGTAGACCATAAACCTTTTAAAACTCTATAAATTGTTTTTTTTTTATAATGTAATTAATTTTATATTTAATAATAATATGCGTTTATGAAACTACTCTTTTAAACTCATTTTTAAGAATAATATTTATATACTAGATAAGTATTGTTTCCATTTATAGATCCTTTGCTGCTCATACACAGTGACCTAATATACTCTTAAAAGTAAAACATGATTCACACTACTCGTTGAGTACTCGACGCTTTAGCAACCAATAGGCGATCACTTAACTACCCAACCTAGCAACATTTCGTAAATCACACCGTAATACGTCTATTAGTTATAGCAATGTTAATATATTAATCAATAAGTATAACTTAATAAAAGTTGTAGGTGCTTAGAATGTAAAACGAGTTACATGGGTATAAAAATTTCAAAATTTTCTCTGCACATCATAAATCTGGGGAGCCCCTTGTCATGAGCCCCACCAATGTGTTGGGCAGGAGCCGCCACTGAATAAAAAAAGTAACTTTCCTCAAAGAAAATAAAAAAATTACTTGGGGATATCGTCCTTTATTGCGGTTTTGACCAATTATTAAAAATATCGTAGGTGTCCGCGCTTGTAAACATTTACCAAAATAAGTAATATAAATGTTTTGCTTTGTAAACCCAGCTAAAGTAATTCTCCATAAGAGCGGTATAACAGGAACGAACATTATTAAACATGCCCTAAGGCTATTTTCGGTAATTGTGAGTTGAGTTGCCACCTGAGGTATAAAATAAGAATTGTTCAAAACCACCAAATGGGACGATATCCCGTAATATTTAGCAAGATTTTCGAATCTAAACATTTACATTACTTTTTTCTTGTTTAGAAAACATTTTTTCAATTAATTATTTTACAGTTGCATAAAATAATACACTATTGGGAAATACAAAACGAATTTTCGTTTTTTCAAAGTATTTTGAAATAAAGAAATTTCAGTAAATGTTAATATTTTACTACTCTGGATGTCTTCCTTACAATTATTAATACCTAATAGCAATCGATGGTTTGCCTCTTTTCAATAGTAATATCGGAACTCTTTTTTAATCCACATTATTGTTCAATTTGTACTAAATTTATTGTACAAAACACATGACACAAATTTAAGACACTAAAATTTATAACAAATACACAGTACTATGAATTTATGAATAGACACTTCCTGCTCTAAACCAATTAGCACCAAAATTTAGCACATATAGAAGCACATTATTTCTTTGCTCCCTACTGGAAGCAGCAATGTCAATGCTTACTGTATTTCTCAAAGTTAATTAGCAAAACAGTATATATATATATATATATATATATATATATATATATATATATATATATATATACATATATTGGTGCATATATATACATATATATATATATATATATATATATATATATATATATATATATATATATATATATATATATATATACACACATATATATATATATATATATATATATATATATATATATATATATATATATATATATATATATATATATATATATATATCACTTTCACTTATGTACTTAAACAAGAATCTTACTTGGTATTTATGCGAGTACTTTCAAAGACTGGTTTCAAAGTACTCGCATAAATATATATATATATATATATATATATATATATATATATATATACCGATATATAAATATGTATATATACACACCGGTATATGTATGTATATATATATATATATATATACACATAACTTGTGTTAGTGTATATATTAAATTTACGAGAGATGTAATTTCATTATTTCAATGTGAGCTGATAATTACAGGCGCGTATCCAAGGGAGGGGCGATAGGGCGATCGTCCCCCCCCCAACCCTCAAGAACTTTGTGTTAAAAATCGACAATATATTATTAAATTAGAACTTTCTATTAAATTAGACGTTTACTTAAGTTAATTCGTCTTTTATTGTAAATAAAAAATAAAATTTTTATTTTTATTTTGAAAATGTGACGCATTCCCTCGGCAAACCTCGTAAACGTCTAAACGTTTTAACAACAGATAGCGCTAGTAAAGCTTAGTCTCGAAAAAAAAACCATGATTTTCAATACGTAATTTTGCAAGCGTAATATTCGCAGTTGACTCCGGAATTGTTCGTGTTGGAAGAATAACTACTTATATTAATTAATAAACCATTTTATAATATAGCTTATTATGAAATTAATAATATTCTCTAGCCATAAGTGTTATCGAAACTGGAATAATTATTTATTAAAAAGTCTAATTTGCTACGAATCTTTATCACGTTACCGATTTCTAACGCAAGCGTAGAAAGAACTTTTCTGTTCTATGTTTTTACATACACGCACGCACGCGCGCGCGCGCACACACACACACACACACATATTATATATATATATATATATATATATATATATATATATATATAATGCATCGATCCCCCCCCAAAGCAAGTCGCTGGATACGCGCCTGTAATTATAAGCAGGCCCCAGATCCAACGTGTTCCCAGGTTGGTGTGTTTCCCTTGTAAGGAAAAACTAAAAATCGTGTCATGATATTAAAATTAGTTTAATAATGAAGTTAACTCATGTAACAAGATTATACAGATTGAAACTAAATTGACAATTTTTAAGTCAACAAGCGTTTCTGCTTGGTTGTCTTAAAGTGAATATATCTATTATGTCAACATGGGATATCTCTCATGTTAGCCTCACCTCAATAGTGAGCAGAACTAAAGATGTAAAACTTGCGGTTTTATGTGTTGTACATCTTTGGATTTTTTTTAAAAAATTGTGTTATGATATCACTTGGCAAAAAATAACAATACTTACTTATATTTGTCAGCAGACATGTTTATCAGTCTCAGACAAGACTGTTGCTCTGGTGTATTGTAATATTGTCAATAATTGGAGTGTTGTCTTGTCTACGAATTGCAGCATTGAACAATGGACTGATCTAGTTCGAAACACGTCTGCAGAAAACTATCAGTAAGTACTGATTTTTTTACCTGGTGATATTATTAGAATAATGACGTGAATCTGTCGTTACTGATTTTTAATCTTAAAAATGGTAGTCACATGCGTAAAAAAGACTTTTCTCCTTTGCAGTTTGAGACAGGATTACTACGAACGATACTGAAGACAATCCCATTTGAACAGATATCAACTACATAAAAATTCCACAAAACCTTGCTAATATCAGTTATGATCATACTCTTCTTTTCTTTCTTAGTATTTTATGCTAAACAAGTTTTAAATGTAAATTCTCTATACAACAGCCTCAAAATCCTTGAGATACCAACTCGATATCTCTTGCACGTTTGGTAGTATTTGAAGTTCCCAATGTTTTATTTGCTTATACAAATCCAAACCTATTATAGAGATGAGTGAATCTATCTTCACATCTCTTTAATTGGCAATGTAAAATATCTAATATCAACTAAAAATACTTGTGAATATGTTACATACTTGCCCATTGTAGCACTTACTTTATAATTGTTGAGGACGACCGTTTTGGGAGATGTGTCTTATTATGAACTCAAACCCTCTGGTCAGTTAACAATGGGGCATATCTCCCGAAAAGCCTGTCTCAAACAATTATAAAGTAAGGCTACTATAGACAAGTGTAATATATTCACAAGTGGTTTTAGTTGGAGCAGATGAAAGAGTGTAAAACTTCTGAAAGAATGTAAGGCATTGATCTTTAGAAATAGTTCAGGTTCATCTTGAACTTGAGTGATAATTAATATACTAAACACTTTTAGATGTTTTAAACTTGCCTGTAGTAGCACTTACTTTGTTTGTTGCGGACAGCCGTTTCGGGAGATGTGTCCCATTATCATCTCAGACCGTATCTACATTGACATAATATCTAACTTAAAAATTCTTCATAAACAACACAGAAATAACCAACGTTACTTAACTGAACGATACGAAATATACAAACACTTCAAACTACACCCTACACACATACTCAATACACAATTACATTACAACACACACGTACTTTTTAACATCATAACTCCTAATACACACAAAATATACCCACACCACCATAATATCCCACCTCCACCCTAACCTACAAAAACCTTGAGATCAGTTACAGTCTGAGTTGACAATCTCCAGAAACAGCCGGCCTCAAAAATATAAGTAAGTGCTACTATAGGCAAGATTGAAAATATTTACAAGTGTTTCAGAGAAAAAAAGTAGCTCACGTGAAGATGGAATCAACAAATACAAATATTAATACGCATATAAATCCCCAATCTGATGAAAAATCTTACAAATGTTCCCAGCGTAATTATTCAGCTGCACAATCAGAAAAGCTTAAAATCCATATGTAACCCATACTTGTAAAAAAACCTTATAAATGTTTCTAATGTAATTATTCATCTGCACATTGAGGAGAGCTTAAAATCCATTTGTCTACAAATTTTGATAAGAAACCTTACAAATATTTACAGTGTAATTATGCAACTTCAGAGAAAGGAAGACTTAATATCCACATGCGTACCCATTCTGGTAAAAAACTTACCAACATTAGTTGTTTCTAGCTGGAATAAATTAAAACTATCCGGCTTGGTCGAGGACCAATGTTTAATCCGCAGATCAAAAAGTTAGAATTAAAACCACGAGGTGCGGTAAGCCCTATTGTTAACAAGGTTACTCTGGATTGCGTAATTGACGTTAATATTTAACATAGCAAGTTTAAGCACTGTTTTAAGCAAAATAGAGTCATTTAACACTGACAACGCAACGACACTGAATTTAATACAAATAAATTATAAATTGTTCATATTCCTTAACTACGCACTTACCATAGGTAAGAAGTGATGCAATGTTGGAATCGAGGTGAAGTCTCCACAGTACTGTGGTCGTCTCAGGCAGCGTGGAATTCTTGAAGGCGTTCCCGCAACTAAAAAACTCAATTTAAACATGAGTAAACGTAAAAGTTAAGCTTACAAGCACTTAGTTTATTACCGTGAGTACACGCACTAAGATTGCGCAACCGGCGAAATCGGGCGACACTTTTACTAACACGGCGAAAATATACAGTTAAAATATTCATTAAAAGCTCATTAAAAGCTCATTAACGCGGTCCGCACTATAAGCACATTAACGAACGAAAGCGGTACTTTAAATTGTCTGAAACAAAGCCATGCGGAAATAGGCTACGAGGTTTAACGTAGAACTGCACTGTTCGAGGGTCGGAACGATTCTACTTTGTCTTGACGCGGAAGAAAGCTTAGAAAATAAGAAGGGAGTGGGGGTGCAGCGTTCATCCAGAGAAAAAATCAATAATTTCGGATATCGATTAGCGGGTCAGAGATCACATGACCAATACGTCACGGTACAGCTGTTATGCGGCAAAGCAACTTGAACTTCGAGCGCTGACTCGAACATACCGCCCACCAAAACGAATGTTTTTAATCCGCCAGGTGAGTGGGGGGCGAAGAACCATAAAGCACCGGGACCCGAGGGTGCCGAAGAAGAAAGTGGCAGGGAAAACGAAGACAAACAAAGAAACAACAGGGGCGAGAGCGCCGAAGAAAGAAGCTGTAGACAAGCGGTGAAAACTAAGGATGAAGCGGAAAGCCGACGAGCTTGTTGACTGGTCGTCTCAGCTGTCCGTGAGCGGTCTGGATGGTGGCTACTCTAGAGACGTGGTCCTTTCCAGGATGCAGACTGATGATCCTTCCCATAGGCCAATGAAGGGGGCTTGAGTGTTCTCCAGTTATGAAGACAAGTTGATTTTCCTGGAGTGGCGTCGAGTCCTTATTCCACTTGTGTCGTTGAATCTGAGTGTGTAGATACTGAGTGGACCAAATTTTCCAAAAGCGGTTGGACATCTGTTGGAGCATAGACCATCGAGATTTAAGCGGAGGCTCAGTATAACATTCTTCGGGAAGTGACAGTAGTGGACGGCCAATCAGAAAGTGTCCCGGAGTGAGAAAGGACGCTCCTTCACTGGGGTCTGGCGAAACTTCGAAAATAGGACGACTGTTCAAAATGGCTTCTATCCGGATGAACAGAGTAGATAGCTCTTCAGCGGTGAGAGTGGTGTTGCCTACAGTGCGTCGCAATAACAACTTAGCGGATTTAACAGCGGCTTCCCAAAGTCCTCCAAAATGAGGGGCAGCCGGAGGGTTGAAATGCCAACTGATGCGTTGGTCAGCTAGCTTGCGTTCAATAAGTGAGCTAGAGCGGTCCAGAAACTTGTAGACATCGTTAAGTCGGTTGGCAGCGCCAGTAAAATTCGTGCCGTTATCTGAATAAATTTCTGAAGGTAAACCTCGTCTAGCGGTGAAGCGTTGTAAGGCGGCGAGGAAGGCATCAGTAGATAAGAGAGTGTTAGCGATAGGAATGAAATCAAGAGCTGGTTGAATGTCCAAGAGTTGGAGAGGTGTTGCGCAAGTAAGTAGGAGGTGACCCCAGAATGATAGCAGCGGTTGGAACTGTCGGAGCGGTGGTGGTTGCTAAAAGGGGTGGTTTCGTGGAGGCTGATGAACTCTCCCGCCCACCATGAGCATTCCGGAGGCGTCAACTAGAGGGCGAAGAGACTCGGTGATATGGTTGACTCTTCTAACTGAGCCACTGGCGGGGGTAACCTTGCGTATGTCCTTGTAGCGTTGGGAGGCGTTAATGGTGCGGATGACCTCTTTCCTCTCCATGGGTCGACGTGCAGCGGTGTAACGAGCGGCTAATCTCACATTGAAGGCGTGAGGTTGACGACATCGATGGTCTGGAAGCGATCCTGAGATAATCCATCCGAAGAAGGTGTTGAGGGCAGCGGGTTGACCTTTGATTATGGTCTGTGGTTCGTTAATAAGACTGCGATTAAATACGTCAGATCCTAGAATTAAGTCAATTTGGGCTGGAGTGTCAAAGTGAGGGTCAGCAAGTTGTAAATGCTGATATTGAGCACGTATGCACGGTGCTAAAGCGGTAGCTGGAAGCGGGTCAGCGATATGAGGTAGTACTGCAGCTTCGACATCGAGTTTGAAATTTGAGGCATATCTAGACGAGATTTGTAGGGACACATATTCGGATATATGTGTGGTTTGAGAAGCGACCCCGACAAGAGAAACATTTGATTTCCTAGTAGGTAAGCCCAACATGGTGGCTGCGGGTTTTGTTATGACAGACACTTGACTGCCGGGGTCAATGATTGCCCGAAGGATATGCGGATTGCCATAATGATCATTAGCAATGACCTGAGCGGTGCCTAACAAGGCAGAAGCGACTTTAGTGTTATAGGTGGCTAGAGGTTTTATATTTGTAGTTGACTGGTTCCCGTTATCGGTTGAGTTTGGGTGCCGATGCGTGTACGGTCGCTGGGGCGAAGCTGAGTTAGAGTCATGTAACAAGGAGTGATGATTACCGTTGCAATGTTTACAAGTGTTGAGCGACTTGCATTTGTTTTGGTAGTGGGTGCCGAAACAATTGAAACAACGCTGCATATGTCGTATAGACTCGCGACGTTCCTGGGCTCTTTGTTTGAGAAATTCTGCACAACAAAAGATATTGTGAATGGCTGAACAATAAAAGCACTGTGCGGCGGACGGACCGTTACGAGGCGGGTTGGTAGGTCTGGTAGACAAGTGAGGTCTGGATAAATTTTGTCTAACACGCGGTAATGGTTGCAGTGCGGGTGCTCTTCGATTGAATTGGACGCGTTGGCTTATCACTGGTGATCGCAGAGTCTGCGGTCGAGTTCTGATGGTGTGGTGCGTTGTACTGCGGCGATGACCTTCATTCAGCTGTGTGGCTTCATCTGCGTGGTCGGTGTGGTCACTGGTAGCGGCTGCGGTAGTCGATATGAGCGTCATGATTCTAGCGGGGTATTCGAGGTGCGGTGTCGGACTATGTTCAGCTTCGAGGTCATTTTCGACATGGTCAATATTTAAATTAGGGGCACTACTGGAAATTGAGTCATTCAACGCAGAGACCATCGCTCGTGGTTGCTGATCTAATTCTGAGTTAACTGCAGTCGCGGCAGAGGGTTGATTGAGCAACTCCATTGCTCTAGCCTGCTCAGTGACGAAATCATTTAGCAATCTGTACGTGGGCATTTGATTTGTTCCCAATCTGGTTTCAAAGTTAAGTCGAGTCTGTGCATCTAAGTTACCAACAGACATTTGAAAAAGTAAAAAGTCCGCTAAGTCGTCTAACTGGACAGCCTTTAGTGCGCACACAGCATTTGAATGTGCGGTTAAAAAACGATTAAGTTCGCTCTGAGACGCGTTCTTAATAGGCTTAAAGTCTTTAATAATTTGAAAATAATGATCGGCTAAACGACGAGGGTTAGCATAACGATTGCGTAAGGCTTGATAGGCGATATCATAATTATGTTCGGATATTGTGAGTCCCGTAACAATGGCTAAAGCGTCTCCTTTAAGCGCTGATTTTAAGTACTGAAATTTTTGTATGGCATTAATATTGCTATTGCAATGGACCATTGAGTCAAACATTGAAATAAAGTCATTCCATTCGTTACTATTGCCTGAAAAGCTAGGCATTGTAAGGTTAGGTAAGTGAGGCGAATTCGCGCCGGGGTTGACCTGCGAGGTTACCTTCACCTCGGTCTTAATAATGTTCGGGTATTTGGCCAACATTGGCAAATACGTGTCCTGAAATTGTTTTTTAATCTTAAATGCACTTTCAGCAAGTTCGGCAACTTGACTGGCGAACGTTTTCTCTAATATCTCATACGTTTCGATAAAGTTAGATTGAATTCGTCGAATTTCCCGTGCGAGGCCTTCTGGTATTTCTTTATCGTGAAGTACACTCTTTACTTGTTCCAGCTCGCCTACAATATCTCTCAATTTAGACAAATAATACTCCGTATTAATTTCCATTTTAAATAAATTTCAAAACCACAAACAATTGAAATTAAAAAACCTCACTATAAGTTCAAACGCGATAATAAAGTGGACTGTATAAAATTTGTAAGTCGTAGCAAGCATAAACACTTCCTTGCTCGTAATCATGCAACTATGAGCCACGTGGCTTATTGCGCAATGTGGCACCGGTAATTATCGTTAAAGTTTTCCTGATTGTGACGTCGCGGTAAGCACATGCTTACGTTAGTTACAGCTTTAAAATTTTAAAAATTTATAAATTTTTATCGTTGAAATAACTCAACAAATGTTTAATTTGGTTACAAAGGAACCACGTGGTCACTAATACATTATCGTGAAATTGAAAGAAAAACCCTAGGTCACTGAAATAATTCAATAATCCGGTCCGGTGGGGACCAATGTTTCTAGCTGGAATAAATTAAAACTATCCGGCTTGGTCGAGGACCAATGTTTAATCCGCAGATCAAAAAGTTAGAATTAAAACCACGAGGTGCGGTAAGCCCTATTGTTAACAAGGTTACTCTGGATTGCGTAATTGACGTTAATATTTAACATAGCAAGTTTAAGCACTGTTTTAAGCAAAATAGAGTCATTTAACACTGACAACGCAACGACACTGAATTTAATACAAATAAATTATAAATTGTTCATATTCCTTAACTACGCACTTACCATAGGTAAGAAGTGATGCAATGTTGGAATCGAGGTGAAGTCTCCACAGTACTGTGGTCGTCTCAGGCAGCGTGGAATTCTTGAAGGCGTTCCCGCAACTAAAAAACTCAATTTAAACATGAGTAAACGTAAAAGTTAAGCTTACAAGCACTTAGTTTATTACCGTGAGTACACGCACTAAGATTGCGCAACCGGCGAAATCGGGCGACACTTTTACTAACACGGCGAAAATATACAGTTAAAATATTCATTAAAAGCTCATTAAAAGCTCATTAACGCGGTCCGCACTATAAGCACATTAACGAACGAAAGCGGTACTTTAAATTGTCTGAAACAAAGCCATGCGGAAATAGGCTACGAGGTTTAACGTAGAACTGCACTGTTCGAGGGTCGGAACGATTCTACTTTGTCTTGACGCGGAAGAAAGCTTAGAAAATAAGAAGGGAGTGGGGGTGCAGCGTTCATCCAGAGAAAAAATCAATAATTTCGGATATCGATTAGCGGGTCAGAGATCACATGACCAATACGTCACGGTACAGCTGTTATGCGGCAAAGCAACTTGAACTTCGAGCGCTGACTCGAACATTAGTAGTGAAATTATTGAACTGCAGCAAAATTTAATCTTAAAATCCATTTGCGTACCCATTCTGGTGAAAACCTTTCATATGTTCCCAGTGTAACTATTCAGCTGCAGAATCAGGAAAGCTTAAAATCCATATGTGAAAAACCTTATAAATGTTCCCAGTGTAATTATGCAGATTCAAAAAATGGAAATCTTATAATCCATATGCCCACCCATTTGGGTGAAAAACCTTATACATGTTCCAAGTGTAATTATGCACCTTCAGACAAAAATAAACTTAAAATGCATATGCGTACCTATTCTGGTGAAAAACCTTATAAATTCTCCCAATGTAATTAATTAACTGCACAATCAGGAAATTTTAAAATCCTTATGCATACCATTCTGGCTAAAACCCATTTACTCTTATACCCTTATAAGAACATAGGGATCCTTACTTAAGCTTTAAATCTATGTTAAGTATAAACATTTATGTTAGTTATATTAGATTATGTATTTGATAAATAAAAATGGCATGATTGTCTGACTTATTCATAATCAATACACAGCTTAAACGGTGTTTAAGCGCCTTTCGGTCACTTGACCATTGTCGAATTACAGTGATTCGACAATGGTCAAGTAACCGAAAGGTGCCTTATCACAAAAGGTAAAATTATTTCACTTAGTCGTGGAAAAAATTATTTACAAGTAATAAAATATATATATATATATATATATATATATATATATATATATTCACTCTCACTTTGTGTACCTAAACAAGAATCTTACTTGGTATTTATTGGAGTTAACGTTCAAAGATTGATAGTATCTTCATTGTCGAGCATCAGCTTGAGTTGATACTCAGCAATGAAGATACTATCAATCTTTGACAGTTAACTCGCTTAAATACCAAGTAAGATTCTTGTTTAGGTACATATAGTAAACGTGATAGGTGAATACAAGAAAACAGTGTTGCATAGTTGATATATATATATATATATATATATATATATATATATATATATATATATATATATATATATATATATAATCACTTTAACAATAGTTTATGACTATCCAACATTTTAATCTTGTAAATGTTTCAAAACTCACTGTAACAGAACGTTTTTTATCGCTATGTGGCAATCTTCATGATTGTCTTCTGCTTAGAGATGTCAGGTCAAGTGGTGTCGGTTTTTAGGCAAGTTTTCGGTAAGATCAAAGAGTATGTGTTATTTGTATTATGTTTGTTCGTTTAATATTTTTGTACTTTGTGTTTTTGTGTGTCTGTAAATTTCATATTGTTCTAGTGTGTTGAGATGTGGTCCTTTTTTGTTGATGCGTAGGATTTCTAGGTTATGGTAAATGTCTGTGTATTTGTGTCCTGTTTCTTTTATGTGAATGTAAAATGTTGAGTTGGTGCTCTGTTTGTGTTCCTCGACTCTTTGTTTAAAGCTGCGATCAGTTTGTCCATTATCCATTTTTTATTTTTCACCATTTTCAAAACTTTGAGGCATTTTTTTATCCCTGATGTTTTTATCAAAAATATTCGTTTTATTATTTACTTTTCTCTTACTAGTATATTGGCAATAGTTGATCTGATCACAATTATTATTATTTTTATCATTTATTTTAACATTGACTTGTGAGTGACCTTTATTCTTAATGGTAAATTTATTTTTTACATAGTGAATTACATCCCTAATGAATGCCTTCTTTACTGGTTTTCTAGAATTTGTCCTGCATACTATTGATTTATGACCCAACTTTTCACATTTAAAACATTTTATTTGTTGACGAGGATGGCTTTATCACTAACTGTTTTTAATAATAATTATTACTCTTATTAGAATGTCTATACACATTTGGATTCTGGAATGGTCTAAACTGTTGTTTATTATTTTTATTTCTAATATAATCATTATATGCTATGTTTTGAATTTCTATTGACATTTTATTAAAGTCATCCAGACATGTAGGATTATTGATAAACATTAATTTATCTCTGGTCTCAGGATTCACACCCAATTTAATTAGTTGCACTAACTCACTTTCTGAATAACCAGCTAATAATAATTCATTATTAACATTGAAAGATTTTACATAAAGAGCTAAAGGTTCGCCTCTACCTTGTGGTCTATTAATTAAATTTCTTTTTAAATTCTCCCTAAGATTGATAGGTATGAAAGCTTTTAAAATGTCTTTGTGAAAATCTTTTAAATATTCTGCTCTATTGCTATTAATAATTTGTCCAACAATGGACCTGTCGCATAATTCATACTAAGTTCTTGTATTTGGTTGTCTGAAAGTCTTACTTCGCTTTTTAATTTGAGCATTACTTTAATAAAATTTAACAATTTTCTATATTCTAAACCATCTGTAGTTATAAAAAGTGATAAATATTTCTCTAATGGATTAGGTAATATCTTGTATAAATTAAAATCAAACGTTACTTTCAGAGATCTTACTCCTGGATATAAATTTGCTACATTGGAAGTATCTACTGTCTTAGAATTACTTAAACATATCTCTGTATTTTCTTTAGACATTGTATCAATCTTTAAAGCCATTTTGTTTGTTTTATTTTAAGTCAGACAGAATTCAGAAAACCAACGGGATAGAATTTATAAAATTAATACGCATAGCAATCTCAAACAAACATTGAAACAGGACTTGTCCTGGATTTGTCTAGGGTCAGTAACTCAACCCCAGGCACCTGGGTAAACAAGCACATCCTGCTTTAGACTTTACATAACATAGACTAGCACTAGATCTTCACCGGTGAACTAACTCCATCAACGCGCATGCGCGTGACGTCACAGATGGAGGGTTAACTGCAGCAGAAGGGGAAGTAGTATACTTCGTAGGTATACTTGAATAAAGGTAGATATTAATGTTGAATAAAATTATTACCAAATCTATCCTGACTGGATACTTCGTGCGTATATTTTAATAAAAATAGATATTAATGTTGAATAAAATTATTACCAAATCTATCCTGACTGGATACTTCGTACGTAAATTTTAATGTAGGTATAAAAGGAAGAAAACTCACTATGTAAAAATTAAATTTAACTTCGCCATTTTTATTCAAAAGATATTTATACTTTTTTTATAATACCTAACCTATCACAACAAATAAGATTCAATAAAATTAGAATGTTTCAAGAGAAAAATTAAAATGGAAGTTCGGGATTTGAACCCGGAACTTACGATTACTAAGCCTGTACCTTGACCACTAGGCCACGGGTTTCTACTGATATTGTTGATACAGTTTCACTTATTACATTGTGGCTCATAGCTTCCCCTACATTCTCTCCCCTCTCGAGGAACCGAGTTGAAGGTTGCGCATGGGTGTTGATGGCGGTATTTCACCGCTGAGAGTCTACTTAGACTAGCACATAACTTATACTTTACAAAACAAAAATTGGTTTAAACTTGTTCAAGGGCTCACCCTCTGTTTAAACAAACTAACTGTGATTTTACTTTTTACAAACAAGTTCTTTCAAGTTCAAATTTGACCATGTATTACCAAAAACTTTCTGTACAAAATTATTACTATCTTTAAATTACTAACTTATTTACACTAATATATTGAACCTTTAATACTTTTTTTTTCAAGACTTTGATCAATCATAGTGTTTTTTAGGTTGCTGAGTCCAATACCGTCTTCCATATTAATCGAGAATGCACGGATGTGGCTCTACGGGAGTGAGAAATGGGTAAATTGGGGTAAAATTGTCAGAAGGCACAAAAACAATGGAACATTATCATTCGGGTGGGTTTTAAATGGTGCCGAGACTTTTACCGTTATCGAACGTCAATGGGGATACACGGGTGACCTTCTATGGGAGTAGCAAATGATGAATTGGGGGTATAATTGCGTGAATGCAAAAAAAAACGAGAAAATGATCAATCGTAGTGTTTTGGAGGGTGCTGAGTCCAATACCGACTACAATATTAAACAGGGGTGCTCGGGTGTTGCTCTACGAGAGTAAGAAATTGGTAAATTGGCGTAAAATTGTCAGAAGGCTATAGTAGTATAGGGTTGAGGGTATCTCGAGGGGCGTGGCTTAGATAGGATTATCACGAGGGGCGTGGACAGTGGTGGGGAAGGTCGTGGTGGGGGAGAGCGAGGGGGCGTGATGGGGAAAGGCGTGGTGGGGGAAAGGCGTGGTATGGGAAGGGCGTGGTGGGGAAGGGCGTGGTTTGCAAGGAGGGGAGTGCGGAGGGAGGGGAGTGAGGAGAATGAGGAGAAGGGCGTGGTGTGGTGGGGGGAACGAGTGGGAGAACTGTGGGGGGAACGAGTGGGAGAACTGCGTCATTCAAGATGGCTGGTGTGACGTTTGCAACAGATAATTGTATTGTTTTAAGATGACCTCTGTTTTTTCGTCACCTTTACAAGAGATTAACCTATTTTTCAAGATAATCAACACTGTTTCAAAATGGCTGCTATGTATATTATGACGTATAACATCGATTATAACGCTTAAGTTTGTCTCTTTCAAAATCTAAATTTCAAAATGGCTGAAACTGATTTTTCACATGTGTGTCAGTTCTTTGCGTGATGCGCTGGGGTAACAATATATTAACATTGGATACAATGCTATTTACTAATATGTTATGTACGTTGGTAATTTTTGTGACTGTTTTAATTGTGAAAAACTATGCAATAAAAGATCTGTTTGATTTGAATACATGTTCAGGGAAATGATAACATTTCCACTAGGTCAGCCTGATAGAGATCGTGTAAACCTTTAACTTCAACACGGCAGGTCGGAAATTTCCTACGAACTTGTTTATGCAACTCACTGGCAATCCCCACTCTCAACAATGACGTCAACTTTGATGCCATATCGTTCAACACTTTTGCTTTGAACGTTGTCAAATATAAAATGATTAAATTGTGTTGTGTAAAACTATGTTTGTGTTGTTAAAAAATGGAAAAATCCCTCGAAAATTAGTCAAGAGAAATACTTCAAGGTAATAAATAGCTTATATTGTTATCATCGATTATAAAGAGGTAAAATAAATTCACTTACAAACATTTTCATACATTTATTTTTTTTTTACAAAACAGTTTCAGTTAGTTAACATTTATATACTTTTTAAAACTAATACCAATAACTAAATCAAGACAATAATGTTTTACAATAAACACGATCTGTCTTTTTGAGATTATATGAAACATTTGATTTGATACCATTAAAACAAAAACCAGATTCAACTTGTACTTTATGTTTTTCACAAGGTAAATTGTTTAAAATATCTGGATCACATTTCAAATGATTGGGTAATCTATTAAATATATGCTCGATATTTTCAAAATGATTAATAAGAAAATGTTTTGGCAAATAATGAACTAAACAATCTTGTATATTATGATAACGTTTATCATATACTTCTTTTATTGCTAAATCTACTGCATTTAATCTGTCTAAAACTAGTTTTTCATAATTTAACCATTGTTTTAAAACACAAACATTAACATAAGCACAATTATATTGTGAATGATTGAATTTATATTGTTTTATAAAATTATTCCAAAAGAGATTTTTCAATACATTCAAATTAGGACAGTAAAAATAATCTAAATTAACTATTTTAACATTAAAATCTGATAATAAGTTTGAAATAAATTTTTGTTTTTCAGTTCCTTTAACAAATATCGTACCACTAAGTGCCATACCTCGAAACACATCCTTCAGTTGGTTGCAAGGTTTCAATCCACTTTCCCAAGGTAAACAATGACATCGATTTTCTAACCACAATACTTGCTTTTGTAAATCTTTTGGAAGGTGATAAAAACTATATGGTGGTTGAAATAGAAGTAACTCGTAAATGTTGTCATCATTCTTTGAAATTATAGCCAATTCTTTAACAATAAACTCATTGTCTTTGTTTTTAAAACATTGAAAGTCTAAAATAAATTCCATTTTGTTTTTAAAAAAAATCAGCAAACAAAGGCCAATCGTCACATTCCAAACACTTTCGCGCTTTTCTTAATGATTCTTCAAAGAGGACGCATACACAAGTGTCTGGCCCGTCACCAACAAATGCTACTACAGACCATAAACAGCCTTTATAATGTCCACTCGTTATATCTAAATCCGATAAATTATAATTCTGCATATAAGATTTAGCAACTGCTATATGATAATGAGCTTCAGTTTTACCACACGAACACAGTTTAACATGTGCTAGCAAAGCATCCAATTTACCTTGTGCCGTTGTCATGTTGTTTAACAAACAAAACTCTAGATACTAAATGATTTGTACTTATTATGCAATTTCTAATTGATAAGTAAGGTTATATGTTATGGTATTTATTAGTGGCTAACTTAAAACTAATATTAATTGATTATACTATATTCAACCTAACTCTAATATTATTTGATTAAAAAAAAAATTTTTTTTTTCTTATAATTAATTGAAAAATAATATTAATATTTTTATATCATAAATATAATAATAATACAACGCATTAATATGGCTAACTTAAAACTAATATTAATTGATTATACTATATTCAACTTAACTCTAATATTATTTGATTAAAAAAGATTTTTTTTTCTTATATAATTATTTGAAAAATAATATTAATATTTGTATGCCATAAATATATAATAATAATAATAATAATAATACAACGCATTTGAAAAATAATATTAATATTTTTATGTCATAAATATAATAATAATAATAATAATAATAATAATACAACGCATTAATAATATGAAATTCTAACGTTACCCAATCCCGAATACGTATTTTGTATACCCATTCGTTCTTGTCTATGTGTCAACTTTATATAATAATGCGCCATATTTTTATTAAAATGTTCCCCATCTAATATATAGGATATTCCATGCTCATCTGATTCAATGTTGTTATCGTCCCTAAAGAATATTCTATTCTTAACTCATATTCAACCAACATAAGAATGGATTTCACTACATATTCCCAATGTTCTAAAAAATATTTTTTCAAGTATCCCTCTTCCCTTAATTTGGAATTTATATAATTATAATAATAATCAAAATTTTCTATCGTAACAGTTTTTTTATAATTAATATATCTTTTCTGAAATTTATATTTATGACAAAACGAACATCTATAAAATATTTCGCATTTTTTCAATTTATAAAATCCAGTTAAAATTTTTTTAAACACATCTAAATCTTTACATTCACCGGATCTTATAAACTGAAATATTACATGTATTTGATTTATGTTCTTAAAAGAATTATTAAATATAACTAAGAAACAAAATAATAAATATCTTAATATTACAAAATTAAATAAAAAAATATAAAATTACTATAAACTATATCCATTCTACATCTACGCAAAACAAAATTGTTACAACTACCTAAATAGCTTAAATCTACTAAATTATACATGGTTTTAAATCAACACGACGCACAAAGTATCTTAGAGAGTATCACAAAGAAATAATAATATTTGTATTGCATGTTACTTTTATACAATTATCAAAGCATTTGATATATGCAAGGGCGTGTCACGGACATACGTGTTCATACTTATAAAAAGCATTTCTTGGGTCACATGCAATGTAAAATAATTAGGCAATTGACATTGAAACAAATATCTACACAGGATATTGCAAGGCAATTTACATTTACATTTAAAATAAAAAACAGCTCAAACAGCTCTCTAAAAACGGAGGTCAACTTAGAAAATATTATCTCTAGAAACCGCTACTAATCAAGAGTTTGAACATGCGCATGCAGTATGCTAATCAAGGCTAAAAGTGAAAGGTTGTTTTGTTGATTATCTTGAAAAATAGGTTAATCTCTTGTAAAGGTGGCGAAAAAAACAGAGGTCATCTTAAAACAATACAATTATCTGTTGCAAACGTCACACCAGCCATCTTGAATGACGCACTTCTCCCACTCGTTCCCCCACAGTTCTCCCACTCGTTCCCCCCACCACACCACGCCCTTCTCCTCATTCTCCTCACTCCCCTCCCTAAGCACTCCCCTCCTTCCAAATCACGCCTTTCCCCCACCACGCCCTTCCCCCACCACGCCCTCCCCCATAACGCCCTTCCTCACCACGCCCTTTCCCCGACCACTGGCCACGCCCCTCGCGATAATCTTATCTAAGCCACGCCCCTCGAGATACCCGAAACCCTATACTACTGACTATATATATATATATATATATATATATATATATATATATATATATATATATATATATATATATATAATGATCACTCGGGAGGTTTTGGAGGGTGCTGTGTCTTTTACCGTTATCGAAAGTCAATGGGGATGCACGGGTGATCCTCTATGGGAGTAGCAAATGATGAATTGGACCATTAACTTGCTTTTCAAATTAATTGTCATAGCATCTCTATCCTATTTTAAGAATCTAAAAGTGACTATTATTTGCTGTATATTGTTACAATTTGGTAACATTGCAAACATGTTAACACTAGTTTGCAACACATGTATTAACAGATGTAACACTTAATATGGCCTACGCCATATATATTCACTAAAGGTTAATACCAATCTATTCAATAAACTTATTAATAAAATAAAATATAGAATACCAGCGGCTAAATTCGAGGGTAGAAACAAAATTTATACGACCAATTTGACGTTGGGGAGAATACCATAAATCATTTACGATTACGCCGTATGTAAATGAGAGAAAGGGATGGAAAAGTTAGAATGCAGAAAGTCAGTTTTTCGGGCCTTCGTCCACAAGAGTACTTGTCGAGAGCGAGCCTTTATCTTTGTGTGGCTTAGACCTATGTTTGTTTACATCAGACCGCTTGATATCATAATATAAAGTGACAACACTCGCACAGATGTCATTTAGGTTCATGTATACAATACAGAGATAATTGAAAGATGATTTAGTATTTATTAACCTTCAACTACCGTCCTGCAATTTCTGTCACATTACTATTGCCGTTTTAGTTCACAGGCACGAAATGTCTAAGTGTGATTTATTGTGTGGTTTAACAATTTATCTTGCATTGACTTTATAAAAATTGTTTTTGAATATTCTGATTGCATGTGACTAGGGTAAACGTAGTTTTATGAGATCAGTTATATTTTATTTACTAATTGAAAACTGTAGTTGTTACGTACCTTTCTTTAAATTAAATATTATCTAAAGAACAGTGTAAATACTTCAGAGAGGGACTCCTTATCGGCCAACCTTTGTCCCTTACAAGCTTCGGTACGGCCCCAGTTCCTTTCGAAACGTCGGTTAAACGACATCTCTCCTGTCACTCTCGACGTGACGTAGTTTCTTGTGTGTTCTAAGCAAGGCTCGGTTTAGACCATTTTTCTCTCTTTGTTTCTCCCGTGTGACGAAGATACTATTAGCATTAATGGTGACATTTTGAATATATGTGATTTCTTTCAAGTTCCTTAGGTAAATGATAGGTGCGGGAAAGGGTGCACCCGAATAGCTGTCCGACAAGTGGTGGTACTTCGCCCAGTGAAGTATGTGCAAAAATGGCAACTTCATTCAATGTTGCCGTTACATGGCAAAATATTTAACATTTTTGGCCCTCCGGCCCGGATATTTTGAAAAGGTCCTATGTTAAAACATGTCCACATGAGTGACGTACATATTTCCAACAGCACGCAATATCCTGTCCTTGTTACAAGGCTTGCCTCACTCAAGTTCTCATCTATCAGCTGTGCAAATAGAGTAGACTATAACAAACCCTCTCTGAAAACATATGTTTATAATTACCTACGCTTGTCTATTTGTAAACAATTCGTATGATTCAAAGTGTATGTTTCTCACTCATACTAATGTTAATAGGCTAATATATTTATAAATATTTTCTGCCAACTATTTAGTATGGTAAAAGAAGTCACCTATGATTTCACTGCTTCTAAATTGCAAATTTATATTTATTAATGCTTATTGTTTTGAAGCAGATCATTCAGTTACATGCTGTCCAATGTAATTAAAATTATTTCTTTTTAAAATATTTACATTTTTCATAATTTGTATTTAACGTTTTTCTTATTGCAATTATTTGAAGATATCTTGTTATAGTAACATTGAATAAAAGACATTTGTTTACTTCAACTGTTTACGTCCGTTCATAAGTTCAAACATTCAATATTTACATTTCTTTGTGAGAAACTAGTTTATGCTTTCTCTATCGCTCTTGCTATTAGTATAGCATATTTTGTTAGTGTATTTAAAGAGCCTTATTGTTATTGTAGATATAATTCAATTCTATAAAATGGCCAAATCACTAAGGGTAATCACTGCTAAGAAGGAAGCTCTATTTTCCCAGATCCAATCTATTTACGATCTCACGCAAAAGATTTCTGATAAAGCGATCAAGCAGGAATTAATGATCCGAGCTCCCTCTGTCGCTAGCATTAAACAACAGTTTTTAGACACATTGGACTTATTCAATGAACTCTCGTTGGAAAAAGATAACGATTTTATTCCCAATTTCTCAACTTCGGCTGTGGTTAATGATCTTGTTTCTCGCATAAATTACACTGTTGCTTCAATAGAAGCGAAACAAGCTGCTAGGCAAAAACCGAAGCTAGCTCTTCACTCTCGTCGCAAATCCCACTGCGATTTCCAAAATTGGAACTCAAACATTTCACGGGTGATCCATTTGAATGGATTTCGTTCAAAAATCTCTTTGACTCTACCATACATAAGAATACATCTCTCAATGCTGTCACCAAACTACAGTGTTTGCTCAGTGTACTATCAGGTGAACCATTAAAATTGATTAACTCTTTACCTATTTCGGAAGTTAATTATCAAGACGCGTATGACCTTCTTATGGAGAGATATCATTCTCCAAGACGATTAATGTCAATTCATCTCAATAGAATTCTCAACCTGCCGAATATCAATTACACTTCTAACCAAATGCGTAACTTTGTTACAAGTTACACAGAGAACACCCAAGCCTTGAAGGGGCTACAAATTGATGTCACGCGTAACAATCCCTTATCGTCAGCGAAGATTTTACGCAAGCTGGATTCTACTATACTGAAGAAGCTTGAACAATCACGGGATAACACGTTGACCCTGGCAACACCTGCGGAAATTATCAACTTCCTCTCACAAAAATGTAGTGAACTTGAATACGCGACACTACGTTCCTCTTCAACTCTCAACCCTAACTCATTACCTTCAAACTCACCTCAAATTTCAAACGGAAAACAGTTAATGTATAAGACTCAGGTTAACCGAAAGGGGACTTCGCTGGTGACTTGTAGCTCTGTCAATGACACAGCGTCTGAGACAAAGCATTCTTCATGTTTTCTGTGTAAAGGAACAGACCATAAAATCTATTCATGCCTCAAGTTTAAGGCCAAATCTCCAACAGAGCGTTTGAAGATCGTGAGTCGTATAGTAGATGTATTTCATGTTTGGGCGCTCACAATGTGAAGTATTGTAAATCAAAATCGACTTTTTTTCAGTGTAAAAGGAAACATCACACTCTTCTCCATTTCGACAACGATCACCTGCCTCAGCATACACCATTAAAGTCCTCTCTTTCCCACGACCAAGGTGTAACAGAAGTTGTTCAGTCACCTATTAGTATAATTTCTGAGGCGACTAATCCTGCCTCTCAAAGTATAACTGTGCTCCTGGGCACACTTTTAGTAAAACTCTCCTCTCCTACCGGGACGACTTATGTTTTCGGGCTCTGGTGCACTCAGGAAGCCAATCCTCATTTATTTCAGAGCAAGTAGCTCACCTAATGTGTGTAACTCGAACGAGAAGTAATCACAACATTGTTGGACTTTCTCAAACTCTTACTCGCCAAGGGGCATTACCTCTTTAGGCGTACACACTCTCGATGGCACAGTAATAGCTGCCAAACATAATTTTCTCATTCTCGACAAAATTTGCGTCGATTTACCTCGTACTCACTTTGGTAAAGTACTGGACTCGTTAAAGTACTAAATAAGGTACAATCTTATACGCTTGCGGACCCTACTTTTCATTTGCCAAGTCGCATTGATATTCTTCTGGGCGGCGCTCTTTTTCCTTTAATATTGACGCCAACTGCGCATTCTCTCGGCTCTAATATGCCGTGCCTGATAGGCACTCACTTTGGATTCATGGTTATGGGAGAAGCTCCATGTCTGCCTACCTGCGAAAGGGAATCTAGTGCTAGTATCTCCACCATATTACTCACGGTGAACGACTTCGAACTGCACAATTCTCTGCAAAAATTCTGGCAACATGAAGAAGTGGCCTTCACCTCAAAACCCTCACCACACGATCAAGCATGTGAAGCTAATGAGGGACATAATGATGTCGCTACTCATACACGCGACTGTTCAGGTCGTTACTGTGTCCGACTTCCTTTCAAACAAGATAAACCTCATCTCGGAATATCTCGCGGGAACGCGGAAGTACGATTAAAATCTCTCGAACAAAGGTTCAACTCTAAGCCTCGCTTCAAGCAACTTTATGCAGAATTCATGTCTGAATATTTGACTTCTGGACACATGATACTTTTCCAAAATAGTCAGCTCAGTTCACCTCACTACTTTTTACCTCATCATGGGGTTCTAAAGGAATCCAGCACCACTACTCGCCTTCGAACAGTCTTTGATGCCAGAGCAAAAACATCCAACGGTTTCTCTCTCAACGACACCCTATGGACAGGACAGAAAATGCAGACCAACATTTGTGATCTGTTACTCATGTTTCGCTATCATGATGCGGTTTTTACTTGCGATATACGTCAGATAAATCGTCAGATCAAAGTCCACCCTGATGATCAACCTTATCAGCTGATCCTATGGAGGGACCATGTCGATCAACCTATTTCCACTTATCAATTGACCACAGTAACACATGGACTTAGTTGTTCACCTTACCTGGCGATAAGAACTCTTCATAAGCTCGCCTCCGATGAAGGTGCTTCATTCCCTCAGGCTGCCGAAGTACTCCGCACACAAACGTTTGTAGACGACATTATTGCGGGTGGTGATTCCATTGATGAGGCCTCTCATTTGAAAACTCAGCTTATTTCTCTTTTACTTCGAAGTGGCTTCGAATTGCGGAAATGGACTACTAACGCTTATCAACTATTACAGGATCTTCCAGACGAACACCTAGAGACACCCACGTTTCTTCAGGATACCGCACAACCTCATTATAATATTCTCGGACTTCATTGGTCATCCTCTTCGGACGATTTTACTTACCATTTGAATTTTCCTCGAAACTCTAAAACTAAACGCCAAGTACTCAGCGTTATCGCTCAAACGTATGACCCTTGTAGTTTCCTTTCGCCTGTTGTCATGTGGGCGAAATGTTTTATGCAGCTCCTCTGGACAAAAGGGTTGGACTGGGACCAATCCCTATCACCTGAACTTCTAACTCAGTGGCAAACATTTGCAAAGACTTCTTATTGTTTAAAAAATATTGTAATTCTACGGGTTTACGCTTGAGTCACTCGCCTAACATTGAGTTACACGGTTTCTCAGATGCTTCTGAGAGTGGGTACGCTGCTGTCATTTACTTAAGATGTCAGATTAGCGACAACTCGGTGGTAATTCGGCAGCTATTATGGAAGACTCGGGTAGCCCCACTGAAAAATCTCACTGTATCTTGCTTGGAGCTAAGTGCCGCTCATTTACTCGCCCAATTAGTGGCGTATATTATATCTCTTTATAATAAAAAAATGGAATTCTCCTCTGTTTTTCTATGGTGCGATACGACAGTAACTCTGGCATAGATACAAACACCTCCTCATCGACTCAAAACCTTATCGCTAATCGGGTAGCGCAGGTTCAAGAATTATTGCCTTCTCATTATTGGAGGCACGTATCGAGTGAACACCATCCCGCTGACTGCGCGTCACGTGGATTACTACCGTCTTTCAGACCTACCTCAACATAAATTATGGTGGTACGGACCCTCTTGGTTACAACAGTCTCATGATAACTGGCCTATATCTCATTTTGAGCCTGCAAAACTCATTGACACAGGGGAATATAAACCTATTTCACCTATATCTCTTCTCTCCACTGTTCACTCAGAATGGGACTTGCTGCGGAAATATTCTAGCTTTAGTCGACTGCAGCGTGTAATGGCGTACTTGTTGCGTTTCATACACAACTCTCGTCACTTAGAAAGAACTGTTGGACCTCTCACTGCGGGGGAGTTGAACTCAGCCAGAATCCGAATATTCAAATTACTTCAGACATCCTCCTTCATCGAAGATTTTAAGGCATTAGGACACACCCTCCTAACAGGGTATCTTCTAGGTTTCGATGATTAACACCATTTCTCGATAGCGATGGCGTCCTGCAAGTTGGTGGACGACTCGAAGCAGCACAGATTCGTTATGAGACGCAACATCCAGTGATTTTGCCTACGAAACACCCTGTGGTTGACTCCTTGATTGACCTATACCATCGGAAGTACCTTCATTCTGGAGTTCAACTCACTCAATCACTTCTCGCACAAGATGTGTGGATATTGTGTGCTCGGAATGTAATCCGTGCACGCGTCTTCAAGTGTACTGTGTGCTTTAAACACCGACATAAAAATAAAAATCCTCTTATGGGAAACTTACCTCAACCTCGACTGACACCTACTCGCCCATTCTCAACACGGGCATTGATTATGGTGGTCCTTTCACTCTGAAAGTACATAATCTACGCTCTATTCGAACCATCAAGGCATACATCTGTGTCTTTGTTTGCCTTGTCGCCAAAGCTGTTCATATTGAGGTGGTCACTGATCTCTCGACGGACGCGTTCATCGCAGCATTGACTCGATTTGTGTCTAGACGATGTCTTTGGCAACACATCTATTCCGACTGCGGAACAAACTTTGTGGGAGCTGACAATGATCTGCGATCTCTACTCAGGACCTCAGGACAAGATTTCGTTTGTGAATTTTCATTTCAACGTGGTGTTAATTTTCACTTCAATCCTCCTGCTGCACCTCATCAAGGAGGGCTATGGGAAAGCGCAATTAAAAGCGCTAAACACCACTTGCGTCGCGTCATAGCTGAACACGTTCTAACTCTCTCCGAATTCATGACTCTGACAACACAAGTCGAGTCAATCCTCAACTCTTGACCACTCACACCTTTGTCTAACGATCCTTCCGATCTCACTGCTCTGACCTCAGGACACTTTTTAATTGGAGCTCCACTCGTCGCCGTACCCGAAAGAAACCTGGCTGAAGTCCCTACTAATCGACTTAAGCATTGGCACCTCGTCCATGCTTTTCACCAACGCGTGTGGAAAAGGTGGCAGCTGTAATATCTTCACACTCTACAGCAGCGGACCAAATGGACGGAAACGACAGGCAACCTGCGTGTGGGCGACCTAGTGCTAGTGCATCAACCTACTCCGCCTCTCTCTTGGCCATTGGCAAGAGTGACACAAGTGTTCCTTGGCACAGACGGTGTGGTGCAAGTTGTTCAGCTCAAGACACAGCAAAGACTTATAACTCGACCTTCTCATAAGGTTTTCCCCCTGTCCATTAGTGCAAAATAAACTTATTATTTTTCTCATGTCTCTAGAAAAGGAATTTTTATTTTTATTAGTGTATATTTGTTTTTTCAAGAACTCTCAGTTTGTTTATTGTTAATTATTGTTTTTTTTCCTCTCATGCTGGGGTAGGTTATATTGTATTCTTCTTTGAATCCTAGGAGGATTCAAGGCCCCCGGTATGTTACGTACTTTTCTTTAAATTAAATATTATCTAAAAAAACAGTCTAAATGCTTCAGAGAGGGACTCCTTATCGGCCAACCTTTGTCCCTTACAAGGTTCGGTACGGCCCCAGTTCCTTTCGAAACGTCGGTTAAACGACATCTCCCCCGTCACTCTCGACGTGACGTAGTTTCTTGTGTGTTCTAAGCAAGGCTCGGTTTAGACCATTTTTCTCTCTTTGTTTCTCCCGTCGTGTGGCAAAGATACTATTAGCATTAATAGTGACATTTTGAATATATGTGACTTCTTTTAAGTTCCTTAGTTAAATGATAAGTGCAAGAAAAGGTGCACCCGAATAGCTGTCCGACAAGTGGTGGTACTTCGCCCAGTGAGGTATGTGCAAAAATGTCAACTTCATTCATTTAATTATTTAAGGTCCTTCGGAAATCAATGTTGCCGTTACATGGCAAAATATTTAACAGTAGTAAATAAAACCTTCTATAGATTTTAGCGCAGTTTAGCTAAAAAGACTCATAATATCACGATAATTAACATACACTAATTATTTCTTGTTCACTGATTGTACACACTTAACTTTATATATAAGATAACATTTGACACATTATAAGCTTTATTTATGGAAACTGGCTTTACAAATAATAAGTCAATTTTGACAGCAGTATTTACACAGCGGCTCAGAACATTCTAGACATGTTGGCTGTACACAGCTTACAAAGTGTAACTAGTCTTTCTATTTTTTGTTGCTGGACAAATTCTACATTGTTTATAACAATTTATCTATACAAATAGAAACGATTTGTAAATTTCTGGAGGTTGCAGTTTTTCGAAATCATCTTCATCGTCTGATTCACTTCGTTGAGATTCGGTATCATGATCTTTTGCTCAAACATAAATGTTTAGTTAGTCTAAGTAAAAATGGAAAGAAAATATATGACAATAAGGTAGACAAAATACATTTTAAAAAAATTAAATAAAAATTTTAATTTTTATAAAATTATCAATTTGGGACAAACGGTTATCTTTTCAAGTTGAATCGTTCAAGCATACAGTCTTTAAAATTCTTAAAGCACATGGACAGGCTGCATTGAAACACTGCTCCAAGTTATAAAGATTAGTTTGACAGACATGACGTAAACAAACGTGCTAGAACTGCTATGGGAGTGCCGCCTTTTTATATTTTCATATCACAAACATTTCTGTTAATAGATGTAACATAACTTCTGTCCAAGACAATGTCGCGAACCCGACACTTTCTGTTGGTTATGTTGCATAGTTGGAAACATGCCAATTTAGGGCGATTTATTGTCAATGGGAATATTACCCCAAATCACCCCTTGGTAACTCCGTACATCCCCGACGAATTTTGATGACAAGGGACTAGGACCTTCTAAAATCTTCGAATGCCCATTTTTGGGCAATATTTTAGATTCTGGCAAGTTTTACCTCAATTCACCCACAGCGACACCCGCAGTCCTATCCCGGAACGTGCATGGTGAACTTCGGAGCTAGGATTAGGCTCAGCATTATTAAAAACCCCGTGTGTTCATTTTCCCGCGATTCATAGGCATCTGACATTTTGACCCTATTTCAACCCCTTTATTGTATGGGTTTAGCCTCACCAGTAGATCCCCGGAGACTTTCGATGACGGATTGAATTCAGCATCCTCAAAAACCCCCGAGCGGATATTTTCCAGCGATTTTTTTACTTCTGACATTTTCACCCCAATTCGCCCCTTTGGTACTCGCGTAGAACCACACCAATCCATTCTCGGTGCCTTTCGGCGACGGCATTGAATTCCACCTTATCAAAATTCCCTTATCAAAAGAGTGTTTATTTTCTAGTTATTTTTTGACTCTTGACTTTTTTACCCCAAATCATCCCTTTGGTACTTACGTAAAGTCACATCCTATCCATCCCCGGTGACTCTAGATGACGCCATTGAATTTAGCATCCTCAAAAACCCCCGAACGGTCACTATCCCGCGATTCTTAGGCATCTGACATTCTTACCCTAATTAAACCCATTTTGTCAATGGGTTTAGCCTCACCAGTACATCCCCGGTGACTTTCGATGGCGGCATTGAATTCAGCATACTCAAAAACCCCCGAGTGGTCACTTTCCAGCTATTCTTTGTCCAATTCAAATATATACAAATGCTATATATACAAATAAATATATGCTGCCAATGGCGGAAATGTTACGAACTTGTGATATACCAATCCCGTTCACTCTGCTATCAATACGAGTACCGTTTGGTTATTACAAATTATTTTTTAAATTCAGAACGACCATGGAACTTCCAAATACAGTATAGCTCCAATAAAACACTTCTTTTTACACTTATTGACATGATTTTTATTTCGATTATTGTCAAAGGGTGTTATATTATCATGGATTACATGTCAGTTTGAATGCAAAATGACCAACGTATGGTCTCCGTATTGTTAGCAGGATGTGTATATATATATATATATATATATATATATATATATATATATATACACATAGGTTTTTGAACCATCCTTAGCCTCTAAAGTGGAGTCTTATGGATGGATCTGTATATAAGATAACACGAACCAATCTTGGAATATTTTAACAACACTCTAAATTTCGTTAACTTTTTTTCAGCTGTTCAGGTGTCCATAAGATACATACATGAGTTTTTTAACAATCCTATACCTCTGGGTTGGAGTCTTGTTAATGTATCTGCATCAAACTTCACACAAATCATTGTGGGATTATGTTAGAAAATCCGACCCAATTATAATAAATTCTGTTCAGCGGTTTAGGTGTCCATAAGATACATATATACCTACATACATACATACATCAGTGTTTGAACCATCTTAAGCCTCTGGTGCGGAGCCCTGTTTATGGATCTACACCAAACGTCATACAAACCATCCTGAGAATAATTTAAACAATCCTACAAAATTTCATTAACTGCTGGTCAGCTGTTTAGGCGTCCATAAGATAGATACATACTTACATCAGTTTTTGAACCGTCCTAAGCCTCTGGGGCGGTGTCCTCTCGATAGATCTGCACCACACTTCAAACGAATCAGTCTGTGATTATGTTGAACAACCTCTTCAAATTATATTAACTTCTGTTCAGCAGTTTATGTGTATATAATATACATATATACACACATACATATATTAGTTTTTGAACCATCATATATCTCTAGGACGAAGCCCTGTCAATGGATCTATACCAAACTTTACACGAACCCTCCTGGGAATAAATTAACCAATCCCTCCAATTTTCATTAACTTCTTTTCAATGGTTTAGTAATGCATAAGATGCACACATACATTCATATAAACATTCATACAGTACAATCTCGCTAATAAAGTCTCCGATGATCCGGACGTCCGGCTAATCCAGACATATTCACACTACAACGCACGAGACATCAGAGACATCTTGCGATAAACGAAAGATAAAGGACCGCTGACTCAACGGATAGACAGTCTATCCGTCTGGCGTCAGGTCAGTTGTGTTGTCGGACGGATGCCACCTTTACTGCATCTCGCAAGATATCTGCTCAGTTGTCATTTAAAAGCAAAAAATGAAACCCTAGATGATGCTTTGTATGTTTGGTTTTGCCAACAACGGAAACAGGGTGTTCCATTATCGGGTGTAAATTTATAAACGATCGCACTGAAACTGAATGAAAACTTAAAAGGAGACTCTAATTTTACTGCGAGTGTGGGTTGGCTGTCACGGTGGAAAAAACGACACGGCATCTGTCAACTCGGAATAAGTAGTGACATTTTTTCAGGTGACAGTGATGCCAGTGAAAAATTTGAAGACAAATTTGGCAAGTTTCTCAGAGATAAAAACTTACAACCTTGTCAGGTGTTCAATGCTGACGAAACCGGATTAAATTATAAAATGTTCCCAAAAACATTGTTGTGAATAGAGGTGATTAAGTATACACGTGACTACGTATACAGGTGACTACCTATACAGGTGACTTAAACCTTTAACTGACTTATATTTACAGGTGTCAAGAGTATACAGGCAACTAAAAATATAGGTAATACATGCTCATCTTGAGCACTATTAAAATACATCACACCGTGTCAACAGCGTTGATTTCGCTAAACTCATCTAAACTCTCACTAAACGTGTAATCTCTTGTAACCCTGTTTTACCATTTCATCGAATTACTGTCAAACTATCCAGTTTGTTTATTTCTAATCTTTACCCTTTCTCATTAGTTTTACTTTAATTCGGTTTTCTAGACGCTAAGAGTAGGTCATTTTATGAGATGCATTTATATAATTTGTTCTAACAATTTTCCCGTTTCTTTATGTAATGATAAACTTAATTCCATTCTCTAATCTTTCGTAGCTAACCGCTAGTAGCGCTAATGTGTCCCAATATTTTATAAACCTTAAAAGAAATGAATACGTTCAATGTAACTTTATTTATTTTAAAACCGTTTTTGTCTAATCTTTTGTGGGTAAAAAGTGAAACTATCTATTCTATTGTTATTTACAAATCTAGGCTATTATCTCAAATTTTAATATCCTAAACAATTTTAATTCATTAAATTAAAATTATAATTAAAATAATTCATAAAATTCATCTCATTCTAATTTTTACTATCTATGTTTCTAACCTAGTTCTAGTTAGTTAGTTTCTAACCTAACCTAACCTAACCTAACCTAACCTAACCCCTAACTTCTACAACCACAGGTCAGTGATGCCCGTGATGGAGATACGACCAACCTTTGAAAGTTAGGGGTGGTTTTGGATGATGCAGGCGGTCGATGTGACCTTGATCGTAGCCTTGGGGGAGGGTTCAACCACGTCTAGAGGGGTAGTTTTTAGAAAAAATTATTTTCAACCCACTAACCTAAGCTAGCCAGAGTGCTTCTAACCTAACCTACTGTTGGGTGTTCATCCACGTCTAGAGGGGTAGTTTTTAGAAAAAAATTATTTTCAACCCACTAACCTAGGCTAGCCAGAGTGCTTCTAACCTAACCTACTGTTAGGTGTGCGATAAAGATGAGGATCATCACGCCATCTGCCATGTACAGAGATATTGTGATGGTTTAGTTAGTGACCCTCATTTGGCCTGTGTGATAGGCTATTCAATCGTAGCGCTATTTACTTAGCTAGTGTGACGAGTTATGTGTTGGTAGCTGTGATAAGTAATGTATTGGTAGCCGTCCACACCTTGCTGTTGTCGTAGTTCATGAAGTGGTAGGTTTTCCTTACGGAGCTATTGTCTTAGCACTGATATAGATCTTACGTAAGTATTATCTTGGTCACGGATCGATAACTGTTTTTACGTGGCTAGTTAAATGGTTCATTATTTAATAGCAATCATTACTGAGTTAGGTTATGCATCTTTAGCTGTCTTTACATAGCTATTATGATAAGTTATGTATTGGTTGTTATCTTTTCGTAGCTATTTTAATGGGGTAGGCATTGTTAGCTGCCTTTACGCATTTATTGTCTTTACATAGCTAATATGATAGGGTATGTATTGGATGTTATCTTTTCGTAGCTATTTTAATGGGGTAGGCCTTGTTAGCTGCCTTTACGCAGTTATTGTGTGACAGGTTATGCATAGCTGTTTTTACATAAGTCTTGTGATAGGTTATACAATATTAGCCGTCTGTACGTAGCTATTATGGTAGGGTGAGCAGCGGTAGCTCTAACGTAACTATTGTGATATAGTACGGATTGGTAGCTGTCTTTACGAAGATATCTCTTAAGGTCTTAAATTGATAAAGGGCGTTACGTAACCACTGTCTTAGATTATGAGCCGGTAACAGTTTTGACATACCTATTATGGTAGAGTATAATTTGTTAGCTGTTTTACAGAGATGGTGTCTAACGTCTCGGTTTGATGGAGAACATACCTGGACAATATGTGTAATGGCCTTGACGGTTTCTGCATAGCTATTTTGGTATGCGTTGATAGCTATAATTATGTCTAAGGCTTAAAGCTTTTGCCAGTGCCTTCGCTAACCATAACCCATTTGACCTCGGTGTAGATGTTGGTTGATTAGCGTAAGTTTTTCATTTTGATTAGCTGATACGTTGATCTGGGCATAGCCGCCATAGCCTATTTGGACTTGGTGTCAATGCTGTTCGTTTGAACTTCACGTATGTTGGTTGGTTAAACTACGCGTATGACAGTAGTTTAGTTGAAACGTTGGTTATTTGATCTAGCCTACACAGGCCATAGCCCTTTTTGAAGTCGGTATGAACATTGCCACCATCTTGTTCTCCACCTGGATGACGTCATATTCGATCCTAGGTTGTGTATCGGATACTATGTGTTACCTTATATCACGCCGCTCATGAGATGCTATGTGTTTGTCAAGCTATACTTCGGGTGCTATATGACGAACTTTAGCCGAGCTATGCAACGGATATTATGTGTTACTTTGTATTCATACTTCTCATCGGATACTATGTGTTAGCCCTAGTCAGGCTATGGTTTGAATATGTTGTGTTAGCCCTAGTCATGACTTGCATCGGCCGCTATGCGTTAATGATTATCCGGGCTATGTATCAGGTATTATGTGGTAATTTGTGGGCAGCTTGTAGGTTAGTGTGTGATATCCATTAGCTAAACTATGCACCGAATATAATGTGTTATACTTTGTAGGTCCATGTCTTCTTAGCATAATATCTATGCTGGCTTACACACATATATGTTTAACACATTATGTATTCTATTATGTATTTGGGCTTAACATAGTATGATAGCATGCATGTTGGCTTACCATAGTATTTATGTAGGTTTACGCGCATATTTGTTTAACAGCGTATATATGGTTGTTTAGAATATATTGCATGTTGGTTTAACATAGTATATATGCCTATATTGGTTAGCATTGTATGTATATAGGTTGCGCGACTTTTTTTTAATTATATTGTAGTATTTGCTGACCGTCATGGGCGTGATAGGTTATGCATTGTTAGCTATACGATATAGTACTTCCCGTATTATACAGCCGCCTGCCTGAGGTTCTACCTGATAGACGGGGTGAAAATGTGTGTCGGACTCTGATCATATAAGCTTGGGCCTGTGGTTTACCGACATAGTAGGCCTTATGGATACAACGTGTTAATCGTTAGCGAGGCCTCTGGATACTATATATTAAACCTTCGTCAGGCTATGCATTGGATACTATGTGTTATTGATCAGGTATTATGTGGTACCTGTAGGATAGTGTGTGATAGCCGTTTAGCTAAACTATGCAGAGGATATAATGTGTTCAGGCCCTTGTCGGCTTAGCATAATATGTATGGTGGCTTACACATGTTTGTTTAACGCGATATGTAGGCCTATCATAGTATATACGCCTATCTATGATAGCATGCATGTTGGCTTACCAGAGTATTTATTTGGTTTACACGCATATTTATTGAACACACTATAAGAGCAATCACTTATACAGGCTTAACATATTATATAGGCATATGTGGGTAACGGGATGTATATAGGTTAACCTGCATGTTGGTTTAACAACGTATATTTGGCTATTTAGAGTATATTGCACGCTGTTTTAACATAGTATATATGCCTGAATGTTGGCTTAGCACTGTATGTATATAGGTTGCGCGACTTTTTTTAAAATTATATTGTAATATTTGTTGACCGTGATGGGCGTGATAGGTTATGCATTGTTAGCTATACCATATAGTACTTCCCTTATTATACGGTTGCCAGGTTCTACCTGATAGACGAGGTGTAAATGTGTGTCAGGCTTAGATCATATAGGCCTTGGCCGGCGGTTTACCGACATAGTAGGCCCATGTAAGTCGGCTTAGCATAGTATGTATGCAGGTTTACATGCATATTTGTTTAACACATTATGTGGACTATCACGTATGTAGGCTTAACACGGTATATACGAATATGTATGATAGCATGCATGTTGGTTTAGCACCGTTTTAGGATCGTTTTATAACATATATTTATTCACGTTTTGTGATGGGCCTCTTTATTAGTGTTTCTCCATATATACCTTTTATATCTAGATACATTTGCAGCTATAGGATATATCCATTGATGCTATTTGATTATTTACACTGATTTCTGATTATATATATGTATACCGTGGTATGACGATATTACATAGTAATTTGATACAGTATTCAGATGATAAACATGCGCCTAGATTCGCAACGACACAGCCGTGCGGGTTTCAAGCCTGCTATAGCGGTCACCGGCCGTCGTTGCGGTTTTTAGATAATGCGTTATCGCTGCAAGTCTGTACATGTCTAACACACGGTCGAGCGTATTCCTTGAAACGACAGGGCTTTATTGCTTTGTTTATTATTTTGTAGCATAGACAAATTTTGAGTTTGGCAATCATAACCCTTTGCCCCTCTAGTTAGGGTGGGCCTAATACCTGCATAGAGTCGCTCGAACGCGGATACGTCATCAAATATATTAAACCTTTACGTGGGCTTGATAGGTTATGCATTGGTAGATGTACCCTATAGTACCTCCCATATTATACGGTTGCCACGATCAACCTGATAGAAGAGGTGAAAATAGCTCAGGTCATAAAGGTTTTGGCCTGTGTTTACAGACATAGTAGGCGCATTTAGGGCTTCATGTATGTAGGCCTAGCATAGTATGTATGCAAGCTTGCGTATTTGTTTAACACATTATGTGGGCTATCGTATATATTGGTTTAGCTATACCTTATAGTACTCCCCATATTATACGGTTGCCTCCCCGTGGTTCTACCTGATATATGAGGTGAAACTATCTCAGTTCATATAGGCTTTGGCCGGTGATTTACCGACATAGTATGACGGCCTAGCATAGTATGTATGTAGGCTTGCATATTTGTTTAACACATTATGTGGGCTGTCATATATATTGGTTTAACACGTTATATAGGCCTTCTCGTCTTACATTGACCGTTTACGTAGGCCTACCGGGCCCCTGCGTTGTGATTGGTTGATCCAACTTGTTGACTATTTGAACTCTATGTAGGTAGTTGGTCGTTTGATCTAACCGATCATTTTTGGGTAATTTCATATATTATTTGATAACCACCCCCCACTTGATGCCTGAATCCAGGGTTACTTTACCTATCGGCAGGCTTCGAGATGGCTTTTACCTGAGTCCTTGCTCCGTGTTTGCTTTACCTATGGTCTAACTCCATGGTAGCTTTACTTAGGCCCCGACTCCGTGTTAGCTTTACCGATGGTCTGGTTCCTGGGTTACTTTACCTAGGGCGGGGCTTCAGGATAGCTTTTACCCGAGGCTTTGCTCCGTGTTAGCTTTACCTAAGGTCTAACTCCATGGTAGCTTTACCTAAGCTCCGACTCTGTGGTAGCTTTACCGATGGTCTGGTTCCTGGGTTACTTTACCTAGGGCAAGGCTTCGGGATAGCTTTTACACGAGGCTTTGCTCCGTGTTAGCTTTACCTAAGGTCGAGTTCACGGATTACTTTATCTAGGGCATAGCTTAGGATTGGCTTTACCTAAGTCCTGGGTGGCTTTACCTGTGGCCTTGCTCCTTATTGGCTCTACCTAAGTCCTGGGTGGCTTTACCGAGGGGTCGGCCTCGTGATGGCTTTACCTAGGACTTGGTGGAGGTACTTGTCTTAGTCGATAGGCTGTAATTGATATAGCAATCATCTTGGCCCGGCTCTTGAGTAGCTTTACTTAAAGGCTGACTGCTTTAACTAAGGCCCGGCTCCTGGGTGTCTCTAGGTATGGCCTGATTCCGGGGTTACTTTACCTAGGTTGGCTTTACCTTGCTCCGTGTTAGCTTTACCTAAGGCATAGCTGCTGGGTGGCTGGGCTTGGATTGGATTTAACCGATAGCGTGCTCCATATTGGCTCTACCTTGGCGGGTTTAACTGATGCCTGGGTGGATTTTACCTAGGACCCCGGTTATTTTTGGCGATCTAAAAACAGGTGAAACCACCCCCACAGTCGTCCATAATGGACTCTAGACATATCCCGTACGGTCATTTGATCCAACCGATCGATTTTTGGCAATTTCATATTTTTTGTAAAAACTACCCCTAGGTGAAACAGCCCCCGCAACGGTCCAAAAGAGCCTCTGCACGTATCCCGTACTGTCTGTTGATCCAACCGATCGATTTTCGGCATTTTCGTATTTTATTTAAAAACTACCCCTAGGTGAAACTACCCCTACCGACGCGATAATGCACTCTAGACACACCCTATCGGTCAAGAAACGTTTTTCCAAAATTTTTTCGAAAACTACCCCCCACCCCCAATCCACCCCCGGAGCTACCCCCAGAGATGGTCCTGAACGTAGCCGAGGTCACCCCCCATACATAGGTTAGGTTAGGTTAGATCCATTTTGGCTGGCTTAGGTCAGTGTGTTGGAAATAAATTTTTTCGAAAAACTACCCCCTACCCCTCTGGACGTGGTCGAAACCACCCCCGGGTCTGGGGTCGGGGCCGCGATGACCTTCTGCATCATCCAAAACTACCCCTATAGTCCTAGGTTACGTACACGCCGAATTTTTTTTTTTTTTCGAAAAACTACCCCCACCCCTCTAAACGTGGTCGAAACCACCCCTTGGTCTAGGGTCACGGCCGGGGTGACCTTGAGCATCATCCAAAACTACCCCTATAGTCCTAGGTTACGTAGCGGACGAGTTTAGGGGTAGTTGTGCCAATCTAGGGCAAGTTCTACTTACGATAATATACAGACACTGAAAGCACAGCAGTTGATGGTCGCTGCAGAAGTTCAAATTTCCGACAAGGGCTCTGGTTTAGAGGAGTTACAAAATTTCCAGACTTTTCTCAGTGGTTATAAAATTACTGTGTATCAGTACGGCAGTAAGGGTCGCACCGTTTTTTTCGAAGGAGAAAATGCTGAAAAGAAAATCAATCTTATATTTCACAACGATCATTTCAACGTGATTACAAGTCTGACAGCTGCGTTCGCTTGTGGTTACTATTGCAAAACCTGTCATACTCCTTTTGACCATAGTGTGAAGCACAGGTGTTCGGTAACATGTTACTCTTGCAAACGGTCTCCCCCATGTACTCAGATTGACAGTGGAATTGATTGTAGCGCTTGCAATAGACAATTTAAAACCCGTAACTGCTTCGCTAATCATCTTGTTGATGTTTGTAATTCCATAAAAAAGTGTCCGTCATGTATGAAAGTAATATATCAGTCTAATCGCAGTTCACTTCATGAGTGCGGTGAGGTGTATTGCAAGACCTGCAAATCATATAAGCCTTCATCGCACTCGTGTTACATGAAAGTCGATTCTCGTAGTCCTATGAAGAAAGATTTCCTCTTTGTATTCTTCAATCTGGAAACCAGACAAAACGAAAATTTTCAGAACGAGGATGCTAAGGTTCATCGAGTTACCTTGTGTGTTTCTCAGCAGTATTGTTTCCGTTGTATAGAAGGACATTCTTGTGAATGTTACAGAACTAGAGTGTTTAAAGAGGATCATGTCGATGAGTTCATGACATACGTGATGAACGTGAGGAAACAGTACAAGAAAGTAGCTGTTATAGCCCATAATGGCCAGTATTTTGATTTTCAGTTTATACTGAAGTACGTACTGGAAAAGACACAATTTACACCCACTCTGATCACGCGTGGGACAAAGGTGATTCTGATGGAGATTGATAACGCAAAGTTCATCGATTCCCTAAAGTATATGCCCATGGCCTTATCTAAACTGCCCAAGTCTTTCGGTCTTCCGCCAGAAAAGAAAAAAGGCTACTTCCCCCACCTCTTCAACACGCTGGCAAACCAATCGTATGTGGGCCCTATCCCTCCTAAAGAATTCTATTGTCCTGATTCTATGATGGACAAAAATAGTTATGATCATTTCTTTAACTGGCACAATGAACAGATAAGTAACGGGTATGTGTTTGATTTCCAGAAGGAGATAGTCGAATACTGTTGTTCCGATGTCGAGATCCTGGCTTTAGCCTGCATAAAGTTTAGATCGATATTTTTGAGCATATGTAATGTGGACCCCTTCCTCGAGACCGTAACCATCACCAGTGCTTGTAACCTTGAGTTTAGAAGAAACTATTTAAGACCCAATATCATCGGAATTGTTCCTAAAAGGGGATACAGACTAGTAGATAGACAATCAGAAATAGCTCTGCAGTGGCTGACTTGGTTAGAAGATCAGAGGGGAATTCGTATTGAATACGCAGGTCGAGGACGTGAGGTGAAAGTAGGAGGTTTGAGAGTGGATCAATATTTTGAAGGAGAAATATTTGAGTTCCACGGGTGCTACTGGCACGGGTGTCCCAAGTGCTTCTCTAATGGACGTGACGAACCTCTGGAAGATGATCCTTCCGACACACTTAATTTAGGTTTAGAGAGGACGAAGGTCAAATCGGCTAAACTCTCCAATGTCGTGGAGATGTGGGAGTGCGAATTTAAACAGATGAAAAAAGAAAACACGGCCATGACCTACCTGGACACACACCCTATTCTGAACAAAGTACCTCTCAATCCACGTGATGCGTTTTTTGGAGGGCGAACAGGAAACACTAAATCCTATCACGCGTGTAAGAATGATGAGACTATACATTACGTTGATATATGTTCGCTTTATCCTTGGGTGTGTAAGTATGTAAAGTATCCTATTGGCCATCCAAACGTACACGTGGGTGACAATGAGTGCAGACAACGTGGAATAGACGCTGAAGGACTTTTGAAGTGTAAAGTCCTTCCTCCACGTGTTCTGTATCATTCTGTGTTACCTATTAAACTTCATCAGAAATTAATGTTTGTCCTCTGCAGAACATGTGCACTCAAACTGAGCACAACCAACTGTGACCACAATACCGAAGAACGAGCGTTGGTAGGAACTTGGGCCATGGACGAAATAAGCAAGGCTGTAGAAAAAGGTTACACTGTATTAGAAATGTACGAGATGTGGGAGTACGAAGTAGCTAGTTTCGACAAGGGTAATGGCCTCTTTGTCGAATACATTAATCAGTTCTTGAAGATCAAACAGGAAGCTTCAGGATATCCCGGGTGGTGTGTCAGTGAAGAGGAGAAGAAGAAGTATGTCAGTGATTATCTCAACCATGAAAACATAAGATTGGGATCCATAGAGAAGAACGAAGGTCTTAGATCCTTAGCCAAGTTGATGTTAAACTTGTTTTGGGGAAAATTTGGACAAAGGGAAAATCAGATTAAAACTACAATATTTCGTCAGCCGTCCGAATTTTTTAAAATGATGAGATCACCATCTATACAGGTAAACAATATTCAAGAAATCAACGACGACGTAATCATAGTTAACTGGGAATTCGTAGAAAACGATTGCGATCCCTTATCTATTGCAAATGTTGTAATTGCTGCATACACTACAACTCAGGCAAGATTTAAACTGTACGAACATTTGAACGATTTGTGGATGCAGGTATTGTAATATGACACTGATAGTATTATATATTATTACAGACCAGGAATGCATAAGGTACAAACAGGTGACTACTTAGGACATATGACTGACGAGCTTGCTCCATACGGACAGGGATCATACATTACAGAATTTGTATCGTCAGGTCCAAAGACTTATGGCTTCAGAGTACCCTCTACAGCTAAAAGCTCAATAGAGACAGTTTGCAAAGTGAAAGGACTGACTTTAAACCTTCGCACATCTGGTTTGGTTAATTTTCAATCTCTAAAATCAATGGTCACAGACAAAGACGAATCCTTGGAGGTACCCGCTTCACGTATTCGTAGAACAAAAGATCGTGAGGTGGTTACTGTCGAGGAATCAAAACAGTTTAAAATAACAGGATTCAAGGGAAAAAGGGAAGGTGAGTATGACTCTTTTCTTTATGGCTATAATAAAAAAATACGACTTGCATGAACATACGATCAGTTCAAATGAGTTTTAAATTTTCCACGTAGAACATGTTTTAAGGGTAACATCAGAGCAAATGTAAATTATTTTCATTTCTTAGCTGAAAAATGTCATAAAAGGAGTTTGAGATCCCCGTTAAAAAGGAGATACGTAATTAATAATAAATCGAGTTTGTACAGTGTGATCTTCATCCTGTCTCTTGCTACCGTCACCGGCGTAAAATTATTTTTTCCGTAATCAAAGGCAAGAACGAAAGCTTAGAGATTAAGTCACATTGTGTAATAAGATAAGGATATGCATGAAAGGTTAAAATCAGTGTATTATTATACAATAAGAAATGATTTTCGCTTCTTGTTTTTGTCAGTGGCGTGAAGTTAATTCTTGTGTGTTTGGGCCACTGACGTGAGTAGTATAGGGTGCAGGTATCTCGAGGGGCGTGGCTTAGATGGAGGGATAATGGAGGGGAAATGGAGGGGAAGGGCGTGGTGGGGGAAGGACGTGGTTGTAGGGGAGTGTGGAGGGAGGGGAGTGTAGAGGGATGGGAGTGAGGAGGGAGGAAAGTGTGGAGGAAGGGAGTGTGGAGGGAGGGGAGTGTGGAGGGGATGGAGGAGATGGAGGAGAATGAGGAGAAGGGATGCGGTGTGGAGGGGATGGAAAAGAATGAGGAGAAGGAGTGCGGTGTGGAGGGGATGGAGGAGAATGAGGAGAAGGGATGCGGTGTGGAAGGGATGGAGGAGAATGAGGAGAAGGCACGGTGTTGTGGGGGAAACGAGTGGGAGAACCGTGGGGGAAACGAGTGGGAGAACATTTTCGAGGCAGGGGAACTGCGTCATTCAAGATGGCTGGTGTGACGTTTGCAACAGATAATTGTATTGGTTTAAGATGACTTCTGTTTTTTTCGCCACCTTTACAAGAGATTAACCTATTTTTCAAGATAATCAACAAAACAACCTTTCACTTTTAGCCTTGATTAGCATACTGCATGCGCATGTTCAAACTCTTGATTAGTAGCGGTTTCTAGAGATAATATTTTCTAAGTTGACCTCCGTTTTTAGAGAGCTGTTTGAGCTGTTTTTCATTTTAAATGTAAATGTAAATTGCCTTGCAATATCCTGTGTAGATATTTGTTTCAATGTCAATTGCCTAATTATTTTACATTGCATGTGACCCAAGAAATGCTTTTTATAAGTATGAACACGTATGTCCGTGACACGCCCTTGCATATATCAAATGCTTTGATAATTGTATAAAAGTAACATGCAATACAAATATTATTATTTCTTTGTGATACTCTCTAAGATACTTTGTGCGTCGTGTTGATTTAAAACCATGTATAATTTAGTAGATTTAAGCTATTTAGGTAGTTGTAACAATTTTGTTTTGCGTAGATGTAGAATGGATATAGTTTATAGTAATTTTATATTTTTTGATTTAATTTTGTAATATTAAGATATTTATTATTTTGTTTCTTAGTTATATTTAATAATTCTTTTAAGAACATAAATCAAATACATGTAATATTTCAGTTTATAAGATCCGGTGAATGTAAAGATTTAGATGTGTTTAAAAAAATTTTAACTGGATTTTATAAATTGAAAAAATGCGAAATATTTGATAGATGTTCGTTTTGTCATAAATATAAATTTCAGAAAAGATATATTAATTATAAAAAAACTGTTACGATAGAAAATTTTGATTATTATTATAATTATATAAATTCCAAATTAAGGGAAGAGGGATACTTGAAAAAATATTTTTTAGAACATTGGGAATATGTAGTGAAATCCATTCTTATGTTGGTTGAATATGAGTTAAGAATAGAATATTCAAAATGGACGACTCACAACATCACCATTATAATATGAAATTATTAAATAATGTAAGGCCGTTCATAAAAAATATATCGAAAAATCATTTCTATTACATGTATTTATTTAATCATATTCTATACTATGATCCTGATAATATGTTTGTGGATATAGAATATGCTAAAGATACTGTTATAGATAGATATCAATTATTTTTTTAAAAATTTTGTAAATTTGATGAATATTTTAATCAGTCCTTTAACCTAGCACCCACAAACTGGTCCTGGGAGGATAACAATATTGAATCAGATGAGTATGGAAAATCCTATATATTAGATGGGGAACATTTTAATAAAAATATGGCGCATTATGATATAAAGTTGACACAAAGACAAGAACGAATGGGTATACAAAATACGTATTCGGGATTGGGTAACGTTAGAATTTCATATTATTAATGCGTTTTATTATTATTATTATATTCATGACATAAAAATATTAATATTATTTTTCAATTAATTATAAGACAAAAAAAATTTTTTTAAATCAAATGATATTAGAGTTAAGTTGAATATAGTATAATCAATTAATATTAGTTTTAAGTTAGCCATATTAATGCGTTGTATTATTATTATTATTATTATATTTATGACATACAAATATTAATATTATTTTTAAATAATTATAAGACAAAAAAAATTTTTTAATCAAATAATATTAGAGTTACGTTGAATATAGTATAATCAATTAATATTAGTTTTAAGTTAGCCACTAATAAATACCATAACATATAACCTTACTTATCAATTAGAAATTGCATAATAAGTACAAATCATTTAGTATCTAGAGTTTTGTTTGTTAAACAACATGACAACGGCACAAGGTAAATTGGATGCTTTGCTAGCACATGTTAAACTGTGTTCGTGTGGTAAAACTGAAGCTCATTATCATATAGCAGTTGCTAAATCTTATATGCAGAATTATAATTTTTCGGATGTAAATTTAACGAGTGGACAATATAAAGGCTGTTTATGGTCTGTAGTAGCATTTGTTGGTGACGGGCCAGATACTTGTGTATGCGTCCTCTTTGAAGAAACATTAAGAACAGCGCGAGAGTGTTTGGAATGTGTTGATTGGCCTTTGTTTGCTGATTTTTTTAAAAAACAAAATGGAATTTATTTTAGACTTTCAAGGTTTTAAAAACAAAGACAATGAGTTTATTGTTAAAGAATTGGCTATAATTTCAAAGAATGATGACAACATTTACAAGTTAATTCTATTTCAACCACCATATAGTTTTCATCACCTTCCAAAAGATTTACAAAAGCAAGTATTGTGGTTAAAAAATCAATGTCTTGGTTTACCTTGGGAAAGTGGATTGAAACCTTACAACCAACTGAAGGATGTGTTTCGAGATATGGCACTTAGTGGTACGATATTTGTTAAAGGAACTGAAAAACAAAAATTTATTTCAAACTTATTATCAGATTTTAATGTTAAAATAGTTAATTTAGATTATTTTTACTGTCCTAATTTGAATGTATTGAAAAATCTCTTTTAGAATAATTTTATAAAAGATGTAAATTCAATCATTCAGAATATAATTGTGCTTATGTTAATGTTTGTGTTTTAAAACAATGGTTAAATTATGAAAAACTAGTTTTAGACAGATTAAATGCAGTAGATTTAGCAATAAAAGAAGTATATGATAAAGGTTATCATAATATACAAGATTGTTTAGTTCATTATTTGCCAAAACATTTTCTTATTAATCATTTTGAAAATATCGAGCATATATTTAATAGATTACCCAATCATTTGAAATGTGATCCAGATATTTTAAACAATTTACCTTGTGAAAAACATAAAGTACAAGTTGAATCTGGTTTTTGTTTTAATGGTATCAAATCAAATGTTTCATATAATCTCAAAAAGACAGATCGTGTTTATTGTAAAACATTATTGTCTTGATTTAGTTATTGGTATTAGTTTTATAAAGTATATAAATGTTAACTAACTGAAACTGTTTTGTAAAAAAAAAAAATAAATGTATGAAAATGTTTGTAAGTGAATTTATTTTACCTCTTTATAATCGATGATAACAATATAAGCTATTTATTACCTTGAAGTATTTCTCTTGACTAATTTTCGAGGGATTTTTTCATTTTTTAACAACACAAACATAGTTTTACACAACACAATTTAATCATTTTATATTTGACAACGTTCAAAGCAAAAGTGTTGAACGATATGGCATCAAAGTTGACGAAATTGTTGAGAGTGGGGATTGCCAGTGAGATGCATAAACAAGTTTGTAGGAAATATATGACCCGCAATGTTGAAGTTAAAGGTTTACACGATCTCTATCAGGCTGACCTAGTGGAAATGTTATCATTTGCCAAAGTCAATAAAGGTTATAAATATATACTGGTTTTAATAAACTGTTTTAGTAAATATGCAATAGCTGTACCAATGATATCTAAAAATGCCATTGAAATGGAAAAGACATTACAACCAATTTTAGGAAGATATTCTATGCGTCATTTGCAAACCGATAAAGGAACTGAATTTTTTAATTCGAGGATTAAATCTTTATTAGGCAAATATAATATAAATCATTATTCTACATATTCTGATAAAAAAGCCTCTATAGTTGAAAGACTAAATAGAAGGTTAAAAGCGAAAATGTGGAGGGGTTTCAGTGCCCAGGGAAATTATAAATGGTTAAATTTATTAAGCGATATTGTTACTGAATATAATAACACTAAACATAGGACTATTGGTATGCGTCCAATTGATGTTAATAAAAATAATGAACATTTAGTGTTGAGACGTATAGTTCAAAATAGACAGAAGAAAAAACAACTTGTGCGAAATAGATTTATTGTGGGTGATAAAGTTAGAATAAGTAGGTATTAAAAACACTTGATAAAAAGTTATTTACCAGCTTGGAGTAACGAAATATATACAATTTGGAAAATAGAACCAACAGTTCCAGTGACCTATAAACTAAAGGACGATTCTGGAGTTGAGATTAAAGGGGGATTCTATCAAGAGGAATTGAGTAAAACTAAATTTAGCAACATATTTCTTATCGATAAGATTGTGCGTCGAAAAGGAAATAATTGTTAGTACGTTGGTTGGGTATGGACAGTACTAGAGATACCTGGATAAATAAAAAAGATTTATTATGAAGGTAATAAAACAATGCCAAAAAATGCGTATTATGAATTTCGATACATATTTCTCAAATGATAATGAATATGATAATATGGATCGCCATGGTCCGCTATTACCGAATTCCATCAGATGTCTTATTGTAGGACCATCAAACTGTGGAAAAACCAACCTCATGTTTAATTTAATATTTCATCCACGAACACTTTTTTTTGAAAATATTTATATTTTTTCAAAGTCAATAAATCAATCCAAATATAAGTTTTTAAGTCGAGTGTTTTCCAAAATACCTGATGTTGGTTACTTTATTTTTACTGAAAATGACGACGTGCCTCATCCTAATGAGATTAAATCAAAATCACTCATGATATTCGATGATGTCATGTGTGAACGACAAAATAATATTCGAAACTATTTCGCAATGGGTAGACACAATGACATTGATACATTTTATTTATGTCAAACATATAGTCGAATACCAAAACAATTGATACGTGATAATGCTAATTTAGTGATTTTATTCAGACAAGATGAAAGAAATTTAGGTCATGTGTATAATGATCATGTCAACACAGATATGAAATTTGAAACTTTTAAAGACATGTGTTCGATGGCCTGGTCTAAAAACCAAAATTCTTTTCTAGTTTTGGATAAAGAGAAACGTTTAAATAAAGGACGATATCGTATAATGTTTGATGAATTTATAACATTATAGTGTCAGTAGTAATCATGTCTTTGTCTAGTTCACTTGGCGAACGTGAAACAATTGTTTTAGAAATAAAAGTTTTAAGAAAACGAATTAAGGAAAAACATCGTGCACTAAAACGTGGTATTATGGATATGGAAGATCATATAGAGAAAAATATAAAACCCATAATGGAACCGTTGATAAAACCGATAAAAGAATATACTGAAAAATTTCAACCTATAAAAGAATATAGCGAAAATTTAAATTATAAGCCTATAAAAAGTTGGCGAGAGTTGAATGAGAAAACATTGTTGGCCACTATACATGAAAAACAAAAGCAGCAAGAAGAGAAAAAACAAAAGCAACGAGAAGAAAAATTAAAAAAGAGAAAAAGAATTATGAAGCGATGATAACGATGAGAGTTATACTTCTGACGATGATTTTATTGAGGGAAGAACTGCATTTAAACGTTTGACGCCAGCGAAAGGGGAAAAAAGAAAAAACGAAATGATAGTTGGGAATCGACTGAAAAGACGTCCTCCAACACCTGAAACACCAATGAGCGATGAAGATGCTAATATAAAAAGGATAAACACTGGAAATATGATTGAAAGTGAAATTCCTGTTAAAAGAAAACCTTTAGACCCCGAAATGTTAATGGACGTAAAAAGCGAATATTCTTCAGATAGCAATATGGAGGAAGAACCAATGGATGTTAATGTCTATGAGTCACAACCCACCTTTAGTGAATATGTGAAATCACCTAAAGGCAGGCGTCAAGCCATAACATTTATAAAGAACACATTTAGAGGCAAATTGTCTACAGAATATTTTTTAAATTTTATAAAGAAACCTAAACAAGTGGATAATGTTTTCGGAGCGCGCATAGAAAATGATAAATGGATGGTTGGTGATAAAGAGTTAGAAATTGAGGGCGATAATTTGATTATCGATGGTGTTAGGTATGCTGGTACGCGTGGTATTTATGAATTATTATTTATGAGAATGCATGATGCATATATTTATACAGAAGATGATCTCATAAAATATCGAGATATTTTAATAGCAACTAATGCACACAGAGTTAATTATTCGGCGATCGGTAAATTGAAAACAAACAAAAGTAATAAATACACGAAAAAAATTTCAAAATTATTTCCGCCCCAGAACCTCCGCACTCACATGGATTGGACGAGCGGAAGCGGCTTGATTTTGAAAGAATATGAAAAAAATTAACCGTCATATATTTGTTGGAATGATCCCAATGAATTATGCGAGCGATTAAAAATACTAATTGCATCACAGTCGGCAGGAAATACGGGGCACAATAATGAAATAATTTCCATAATTGAAGAGTTGAAGGAAGCAGGAATTATTATTAATAAAAATAAAAGTGATTTGTAAAAAAATAAAAGTGATTTGTAAAAAAAATAAAAAATAAAAGTGATTTGTAAAAAAATATTAGTTATTTTTTTTTCTATCAGTCCATGAATGAGCATCTCTAAAAATGAGCGTTGATAAATTTGGACGTCATTTGCATTCTTCCTATCCATCACACAATAGACGAGGACCTGGTGGAGTGGGGATTAAAATGACTAAAAGCGGTGACTATGACATGGAGAATAAACAGTTGACACATTTGAACGAAGCGAAAGATGATGAAGATGCTGTTAATTTTAAAATGTTTAAAGAAAAATACCTAAAATTAAAAACATATATCGATGGACACATAAATTATATTCGTAATGAAGTGAATGTTATAAAAAAAAGTATCAGGAAATAATTTTGAATAAAAATAAAAAAATGGAAGCGAAAGAGGCTAGGGAAGGAGATATTGACAATGATTTAGTACCTGAACCGAAAGAAACAATATTCATTACGCCTGCATTTGCGATAGGGAGAGGAAGAAGGCTATAATGACAGGAAAGCAGTTTAGTGTGTATCAAGGAAGCGGCATAATAAGTTCTTTAACGAGTTTACCTGGAAAAATTTTAAATCGTACTATAGATTTATTACCAATAGTATTACATGTACCAGGATACCAATATTTCGGCCCCGGCACCAGATTGCAAGCAAGATTGAGAAGAGGTGACCCAGGCATTAATAAATTAGATCAAGCCTGTAAAGATCACGATATTGCATATTCAAAATATTCGGATTCACATCAACGATCCATTGCCGACGAACAACTAGCTGATAAAGCTTGGCAGCGTGTCACATCAAACGACGCTAGTTTGGGCGAAAGAGCAACTGCTTACGCAGTTACTAATATTATGAAATTGAAAAATAAATTAGGTGGTGGAGGAAGAAGAAAAGTTAATACAAAGAAACGGAGGACAAAAAATTAAAAAAACGTGCAAAACTAAAAACATTCTAACAAAAGTACTCAAACGAATAAAAAAAGGTGTGCTAGTAAAAAGGGTAGAGGCTATTATCAGAAACCTTACAAAGGAGGTGGCTGTAATAAAAAAAATAATAACATTACCAACAAGAGCGCTATCAAATAAAGATATAAATACCCTAAAAAATTGAACATTCCGAACTTCAGGGGAGTTTTTATGCGTGACAATTTACCTTTTCAAATCAAAGAAAATGAACACGGAGTTATAAATTTGGACAGTGTGCTAGGACGAGGTACGCATTGGGTTGCCTATCGAAAGATAAAACATAAAATTCTTTATTTTGACAGTTTTGGTAATCTGCCTCCACCTACAGAAATAATTCGATATTTTGAAACATCGGCAGATAATGCACCTATTTTCTATAATTACACAAATAAACAAAATTTAAATTCGCACAATTGTGGTCATTTGTGTTTAGCGTTTTTAACGAATAACATCTAAATCACCAATATGCTCTGTTTAAGCGGCAAAGGCTCAAACATCTCATGTGGCATATTTCCGCTTATAGATTTGACCAATGGGAAATAGGTTTAATTGATTTTATGTCTTACAACACTATACCAAATATTGAAACAGATGTTAATCATAAATTTTACTATGGCAATGATAAGGTCATACAATTGCCTGAGGGATCTTACGAGATAGATAATATAGTTTCGTACTTGAAAGATGCCATTCATGAGGAAAACAAAAATGTTAAGTTCGAACTAAGTGGGAATATTAATACATTAAAAACGAAAATATTTTGTTCGAAACCAATTAGATTTGACAAAGCGCACAGCATCGGTCCATTACTGGGATTTAAAGCAGAAGAATTGCGAGCAAATACTTGGCACATTTCCGAAAATACTGTAAACATTAATAAAGTGGACGTTATACGAATAGTATGTAATATTGCAAGAGGATCATATAGGAATGGCATTGAAGGACATAATATTCACGAATTTTATCCAGCCGTTGAACCTGATTATAAAATTATTGAAAAACCTGTCACAGTAATTTATCTACCTCTAAACATAACAGGTCTACTTCATAACATTACAGTACGTCTCAAAGATCAGGACGGGCAACTAATAAATTTGCGAGAAGAATATATAACACTTAGACTTCATTTGCGCCGAAGTATTACATAATCATGGTCTTAGTTTTGAATAATAATAATACGAATTTTGACAATTTTATTACACCAGTAGGTCGACGACAGTTGACAGAACACAAGCTGACAAGGAGGAACAAAGAATTTTTGGAATCTTTAGGGTATAGTGTGAATAAAAAATATGTTGCGAGTAGATGATAAAAGTATTTTTGATGAAACTATTGTCGATTTAGAATATCACACACATCTACCATATGCACAAACAACATACAGTGAGAATGATGAGATTCGCATTCCAGTACATCAACAGAATGTGTACACTTTGCCTTCTAAAAGTTACATTTATATAGAGGGAGAATTCAAAGCAATAAAAGCTATAGACAATAGTGAAAGTGATGAAATCGAATTTATCAGCAATGGAATCTCATTTCTTTTTGATGAAATTCGCTATGAAATTTGTGGAACAGAAATTGATCGAGTGAAAAATTTTGGAATAACGACAACAATAAAAAACCTCTTAACCAACACTGAAGATGAAAAAAATATTTTATTAAATGCTGGGTGGACATTAAATATGGAATCTTTAAAGTGTAAGAAAAATTTTTCGTTTTGTATTCCTTTAAAAATGCTACTTGGATTCGCGGACGTCTATGTTCACATATTATTAAATGTTAAACAAGATATAATATTACTCAGGAGTTCAAACAATTTCAATACGATTATAACAAAAGACGCTAATAATAAAATAGAATTGAAAATTAATAAAATATTTTGGAAAATTCCATATATTCGAGTGACCGATAATTATAATCTATCACTGCTAAGAATCACCGATAAGGACCAACCAATTTCACTAGGATTTCGTCGTTGGACGCTTATCGATAATCCTTCATTACCTGTTTCGAAAAACTCAACTTGGACTGTGAAGACAGCATCAAATAGTGAGAAACCTCGCTACGTTATTATCGCATTCTAAACTGATAGGAGAAATGTGAAAAATAAAAATGCTGGACACTTTGATTTCTGTGATATTAATAATATTAAACTGTATCTAAACCCACAATAATATCCATACGATAATTTTAATGGAAACGGGCAATTATATACGACTTTTTTACAAAATTTCAGTCATCCTATTATCACGGTAGCAGCAATAGACCCGCTATTGATTTTGAAACTTTTTTCGCAAAAACACCATTATTTGTTACAGACTGTTCACGACAAAATGAAACATTAAAAACTGGTACTATTGATGTGCGCATACAAATTGAATCAAATGTCAACATACCAGAAAAGACAGCTGCTTATTGTCTCATCATCCAGGATGCACTTGTTGAATACACACCTTTATCTGGTCTTGTACGTAAAATATTTTATTGTAATGTAGTCAGAAGAATAATAAATTTTTTTTGTTTAAATTCAGTGTACATTTTATTGATCTTTAATTCACATTTCATCTGTAATTTTAAATAATGGTTGAAAAGTACAAAAACATGACTTTTAGGAAGGAGAAAATCGAAAATTGAGCAGTGGAGGGGATACAGCGGATAATATAAATAGATACGATAACACAAGATGCAGAGTACACACATACGAAGGAAGTGGAGAGTTGCACCTAGTCTGCGGATAGATAGTATATATATATTCAAGAAAATTATTTTAGTTTATAATATAGGAGATATGGTTGGATACCCGAGATACCCGAGATACAGTACACCTAGAAGCAGGCTGGCATCGTTCAACACCACCAAATTTGTATACTCCCATCCTTATGCACGGCAATTTGCAGAAACCGGTTTTTTCTTTCACTCTCCACCTGATGGCGTTATATGCTTTTACTGTGGTGGTGGTTTAAAGAATTGGGAAGCAGATGAATTTCCATGGATTGAACATGGTGGATGGTTTCCGAGGTGCGGTTATTTAAAATCAGTAAAGGGTGATGATTTTGGAGCACGATGTGATGTTGTGTGTAGGATGACGGTTTACTCATACCCAATACCAATACACCCCGCAAAGAAGAGGAAACAGGGGTAAGCAACGCCTTTATTGTACAAGGATAATGTAATATACTATTGTTATACTGTTATGTAACACTTTATGTTCATACAAATATTTTTGTGATTCTTTAATAAACAGCTAATGACTGACTGTGGTAATGAAAGTTTTTTTAATATCCTAAGTAACATTTAAACATATTTGGGAAACACACAATTGGTATAATATGGGGGCCATTATTCTTCTTCTTTTTTCAATCTGAAAGTGGTAAAAATAAAATAGAAAAATATCAATTTAGAATTGAAAATAATGGTATAAAGGTGTATTTATCACACATTATTTTATTTGTTTAAAAGATAGTTCACTAGCATGAAAAGTCAAGGATAAATAGGAAATAAATGATTTGAACAATTCACTTTTTTAACTATATATTTACTCTATAAACAAATGAAAATGGTTAACAAATAATATTTATTAATTACAAAGCATTACAAAGTATTAATTATTTTTAATAGTTATCAGGTAATATTTATTCATTACAAAGCATTAGTTATTTTTTAAAGAAAAATGGCCATGTGCCAAAGTATTAATTCGATTATCACATATATGTCTCTTATCATCATCACCATTGAGAGCCAATTTATTTACAGTTATTGTCTGTACAATATGTTTTTTTGATTTGAATGATTTAATATCACTTCTGGTTTTAGTAAAAACATTTAAGCATTTTTTATAATCATCAAAATTTATATTTGTAAGTGCTGCTTTTGTTATGCATTTAGCTTTTTTTCAATAAATACTATTCACAGTTTTGAAAGTATATAATTTAGCTCTTAGTCCAACAAATTCTGACAACCCAACACCTTTGCATTCGTCTTTAAAACAACCTAATGTTTTTTCATTATCTGTAAAATAACCTATATGAGTGTGAGGAAGTTCTGACATATCAAAATGTCTTCTCACTTCTTGATTTTCCTTAATATCTTTATAAAAATTTCAGTAGAAATTTTATAAAATAAACTGTCTGTATCCATATAAAGAAGCTGAATTTTAGAGTTATACAATTCTTTCATAACGTCATAATGCATTTCATACATACGTGTTTTACTTATTTCCAAAACAGTAAACCCTATATATATTGGTTTGTTAAAATAGATGGATTCTTTTTCTGATTCAATTGCACACAAAGATTCATCATAAATTTTTCGATTTAAGAAGGTAGGTTTTCCAATTAAATAATTTAATATTTTTCTGAACTCACAAGTTTCAAATTTTTTCTTTTCCTTATATTTTCAATAGTTTTACCAAACATGGCATTAATTACAAATTTATAAAAATCTTTTTCAAATTCATTTTTAGCATATTGTCTCTTTTTCGTGTTAAATAAAACATATGGCGATAACCAAGCACTTTGTCTGAATTGCATAATTCTATGAATTTTTGTAAGTACTAAACCATGTCGCATTGCTTGTTTTAAATTAACATAATGACAAACGTAATTTTGTTTATCTTCTAAAGTAGTTAACAATTTTGGTTGTTTACTGCCTGGCGGACATTTGTTTTGCGGTAAAAATGGAAACTCATTATCACAACAATGCAAATTTTGTGAATACATAATATCAACCTCTAAAATATAACCTATGGGAGAATCATCCTCTATAGACAGAACATCAAAAGCCTTTATTTTTTTAACTGACATCCATTTAAACGAATCATAAGGCATGAATCTGGTCATGCTCCACCCATATAAATTTGTAGCATCGATATAGGCTAAACAAGTGGAAGGTTTGTCTATATCAAATTCATCTTCCAATAGATAATTATTAGCTTCTGTATGTCTCGTTACGCTTGCAGTTATTTCACCTCTGATACCATTTTCTATGAATAGATATTTATCATATTCGTCAAATAATTCTAATTCAATTTTTTGTAAATTTTAACATAGCATCAAATGTCAAACCAGGAAGTGTAAAATAATAAGCACAGTCCAATCCATAATTGGATATAGACAAGTCTCTAAAATTTTCAAAAATATCACTTAACAATAATACATCTATTTTAAGATAGAGATTGCTATATTCCCCTAAATATCTACATTCAAAATGATTCCACACATCTTGCGCATATTTGTATTCAGCATCTGTGATATGACTAGATTCTAGATTGGTATAAAAATCATTTTTTGTTGGCAACTCAGTATCTTTTAATTTGTCCCAACAATCTGTATAATTATAAGGATAAACACCTTTTCTTGTTATAAACGGTAAATCATTTGCAGAAAAATGTTTATATGTATGTTTAAAGTTGTCTTTAGGCAAATTATTTGCTAATTTACTAAGACTTGTACTCATAACTTTATAGGTGTCTATAAATCGTAATGCAATGCCATTAGTTGTGTTTTTTGAAAATGTTATATATTTTTCATTAGTGTTTGGTATTACATGAATTTCGTTTGAGTCACAACGTAATTGTAGTACAATAAAATGGCTATCATATTTTGAACTCCCATGAATAAATATAGGTAAAAAGTTTTGATTTTGTCGTAATAAATTACAATTATTACATAACACAGACCTAAATTTACCAGTAATGTGACAATGGTCTCTTACTGCTGACTTAGTCATAGTAAATTCATCGTTACAAGACTCACATTTAGTAGTTGTTTTAAATTTAGGTTTTTCATCTTTATTTAATTTCCTCATTGGAATATTTATTTTATAAATATCACCAATAATATTTGCAAGTGATATGAGATATGACATGAATTTTTTGGCTGCATCTAAACCCTGATATATGTATGGATCTGTGGGCAATTTTTCTAAAATGTCTGGCGGTAAAGACGATGCATATTCATCAAGAACTAAATATACACCAAATGACATTGACTCGTGAATATCATTAAGTATTACACGGTTACTAATCTGTTCATTTATTGGCTTCAACAAACATTCAAAATCTGCGTACACGGTGAAAGGTACTCTAAATTTATAATGGAAATTTTTGAATTTCAAAATATTATTTCCTTCTGTAGGCGTTTTCACTTTTACTGCTTTTGTATTTTCACATGCTTTTAAATGATCTGATAAGAGTGAGTCTTTGTTTTTACCGCTATAATGTGTTAAACATCTTCTACAAAAAACTAATTTATTCTTATGTTTATTTAGTTGATTGTTTAATAATCTTGAAAAAGGTTTAATATAAGAATAATGTGCATGTCCCGACTGGTTTGTCAACATCAATAAATCATAATGTTTTATCTTAATAGTTTTACTAACTCGTAATGGATACACTTCATTATCTTTATTTAAACCATATACATTAATACTTATACCCGAATTATTTTTTTCAAATTTACTAATTTGCTTTAAATGTGTTGGAAAGTCAATACCTTGTAAATTAAACATATCCATAATTTTAAAATATCTTTTGTTAATTAAACTAAGATGTTCTACATCAGTTTTAATATGTGAAACGAGAAGTGACCACAAAAAACATTTATCGTCATGAAAATTTTCAGGATTAATTACAGCATTCTTATTTTGTATACATTTTGGTAAAGGTATGAATGAACTTCCACCTAACGGATTGTATCTACTAAAACGAATTATAATTCCATCAATTTTATCCAAAGACCAACCACTTCTTTTGCCCAAATATTCCGACTCTTCGGTACATAATTTTCTAAATAAAACATCTAAAATATCTGATATCTGAAAAATCAGAATCTTCGGAAACACTAGTATTTTTTGTTTTAAAATAACGCAATTGCTTTTCTTGGGTTAAAAATTTTACATAAGAAGTTTCAACAAGTATATTAAATTTTAACATATTGTAAGTGGATAATAAATCTACAATTAGTCGTATCATTTTTTGTTTAGTACGTCTCAACAACAAACACACATCTCTAACAGTTGACGTATTTTCTAAGTAAAATGTTTTTAATCTGCCTCTAAAGGCGTGATTCCTTTCTAAAAATTCATCATCGTTTTCGATATCATCTACACTATCAACATCCATTTGTTCAACGGAGCTTACGTCCATTATTATAATTTGTTTTAAAAAAGAAGCACTATTTAGTTCGCTGGAATAATAAAACTATGTTTCTATAAATTTCATAACGTACATTTTTTTTATTATTTTTTTAATTTCATCTACAACACATATATAATTATTAGTATTTAACTACATTCAAAAACCTAAAAACTAATTAAAAAAATTGTTTTTATCAGTTGAAATAACATCATGAGTAACATTTTTTATTTTACTTACTCTATCAGCAACATTGCGTATTATTTTATTTGATAATTTCAAAAGATCATCATTAGAATTATTAACAACAAAATAACCCTTTTTGCTAACTTGTGTCCAATACTGCTTTTCACTTATACATTTTTTCAAATCCTTACAATCCGTAATTTCTATTTTTATTAAATGTGATCCCACCTCACCAGGAGTGATCATTCTTCTTTTTTTATTATCTTTAGTAATCTGAACAGTTTGTTTAATAACAGCAGAAGCTGATTTTTTAGTCACATTAAAATATATTTATCTAAATCATCATCATCGTCATCATCAGATGACGATGATGAATTATTTACAATTTCATTAGAACTATGTATTCGTTTTCTTTGAATTTTATTCATTACAGGATTTATAAAAGTCATTGCTTTTTTTAAAGTTTTAATTGAAAAAGTACTTGTACTTTGTTTAAATTCTTCTCTATCAAAAATTGTAAGAAACTCATCATATGTTAATTCTTTATCTAAATATTTATCAAGATTTTTCTGTGAGACTACAGTGCTAATGAAATATGATTTAGCTGCTAAATAAAACGATTTCATTTCACAAAATAATTGTAACATTTCACTATCTTGCACAGAGTTATGCAATGTGTTTGCACATAACAACCATTTGTTGACTGTTGTCAATCCAGCCTTAAACACTGATGATAATACATCAAATAATGGTTTTTTTATTATTAACTTTACTACTACTATTAAAGACCATACTAGGTCCTGGTTCGTTATTCTCCATTATACCTTCAGTTTTGAATAATTGATTTTCTGCTTGATTTTGTTGTGACATAACTATAAAATACAAAAACAATAATAATAATAATATACTTAAAACAATTTACATTTATTTCCTATCACTAGATTCAAACCCTGATTCTTTTAATTAAAACAATTTCTACTAATTTTGGATAAGCACAAACCTCACAAATCAACTGAGCAATTTTATCACCCTTTCTAACAACAAAATCATTATTTGAAAGATTAAATAACAACACCTTTACATTTCCTGTATAATCCATAACTGAAAATAATAAAAACTATATTAAAAATTATATATATGTATGTTTATCGTACATATTACATCATCAGATGATGAATTATTTACAATTTCATTAGAACTATGTATTCGTTTTCTTTGAATTTTATTCATTACAGGATTTATAAAAGTCATTGCTTTTTTTAAAGTTTCAATTGAAAAAGTACTTGTACTTTGATAAAATTCTTCTCTCCCAAAAATTTTAATAAACTCATCATATGTTAATTCTTTATCTAAATATTTATCAAGATTTTTCTGTGCGACTACATTGCTAATGAAATATGATTTAGCTGCTAAATAAAACCTTTTCATTTCACAAAATAATTGTAACATTTCACAATCTTGCACAGAGTTATGTAATGTGTTTGCACATAACAGCCATTTGTTGGCTGTTGTCAACCCAGCAACAAACAATGATGATAATACATCAAATAATGGTTTTTTATTATTAACTTTACTACTACTAATAAAGACCATAATAGGTCCTGGTTCGTTATTCTCCTTTGTGCCTTCAGTTTTGAATAATTGATTTTGTGCTTGATTTTGTTGTGACATAACTATAAAATACAAAAACAACAATAATATTATACTTAAAACAATTTACATTTATTTCCTACCACTAGATCCAAACCCTGATTTTCCCCTCTTTGTTTCTTCTAAGTGAACAATTTCTACTAATTTTGGATAAGCACAAACCTCACAAATCAACTGAGCAATTTTATCGCCCTTTCTAACAAAAAATCATTATTTGAAAGATTAAATAACAACACCTTTACATTCCCTGTATAATCCTTATCAATCATCCCTGCTCCAACATGAATGAAATAATTAAATGCTAACCCCGATCTGGGAGCAATACGACCATATGTATTATTAGGTAAAGAAATTGCTAAATCTGTTTTCACTAAACATTTACCAAATTTAGGTACAACATATTCATAAGCACTTTTTAAATCAAAACCTGCTGATAATTCACTGCCCTTTTCGGGTGCATTTGCATTTTCAGTTAATTTTATAAATCCCAATTCCATAACTGAAAATTATAAAAACTATATTAAAAGTTATATATGTATGTTTATTGTAAACAGCAAGAACTCTAATTAATAAATAACATTTACCTGTAAATTCTGTCCTTCTATCAAAAGAAATAAACGCAATGTCTTAACACACAGAGATGTATTCAACTCCAATGTAGAGAGAATAGCCTCCAATGTAGAAACGTTTATAAAGAGAAATGTAGCCTGCACATGCGCGCGCAGTATAATCAAAGCTAAAAGTGAAAGGTTATTAGTTAAGCACTTGACGTTCTTAATGAGGCCACATACAGCATAAAAAGTCAACATGCGCTGGATTGTTTGTTAAGCGCATGGCTTTCCCTATTAGGATGACGTAGAAGACAAACAATAAGCACGTGCTGTATTGTTTTCCATATTAAGGTTACACCAAGGGCATAATAATGCGTGTTGTATACTAATCAAAGACTGATTTAAACTTTTATCGACTGGCCTTATTGAGTTATCGGTTGACCCTATTAAGATTACGAGCATTCAACATGCGCAAATTAAACTTTAAACATTTTAGCGTCTGTCATAGTAGTTACCGGTTCGCATTTCTGTATTCAATTTAACTTAAAGTAATTATTATTTTAATTGTAATACCAAACTTCTTAACTTGTTTAAAATATTAGCATTGTTAGAATATTTACTGCATTCAACTCCAAAAACGTCTAACACGTTTACTTGTGCTTTAACTACTGTGTTTAAAAATTTACTGTAGCCTAAAATAGTGTTATTTTTAAAAAAATATAATAATCCATCTGTAAATCTAAAAACGGACTCCATATTACCAGGTAAGAATGAAAATGTATCAGAAATTAACCCATAACTCTTAATTTGAAAATTACATTCATCTAATAACATATAATAAATTGTATTAAAGAAAATAAATGTATTTCCTTTATAACTGTTTACAACCCCATTTATAATCATTGAAGATCTACCTCCTAAAATTGAAATATGTTTTGGATAACCACTAACAAGTTTTAAAGACGGAAAATCTAACATAAAAATATATTGATCAGCAAAAAAGACAATTTGCTCAGTTGGTCTCTCATAAATAAAATCAAATTTTGTAACATTTTCTGGTAAAAAAACTAACCAGTCTACAATTAGTTGTGCTTTGTTAACAACTGTCTTATCTTGTAAATTTACCGACCAAAACCATTTTTCATAAAAAATATATAACTGATGATTGATAACTAGAAAGGTTTTTAAATTCTTCAAATCACACAAATTCGATGAATCTTCTTTATCTTGTTTTACACGTTCTGTAGCGGATTTTAAAGGTCTTGTCGTTGTTGATACGGTGTCTTTAGGTCCATATAAGGTTTGTATTGCTAAAATGTCGTCCGCTGACAGTTCATCATTCATATTCTGATAATATGGATACATTACTGAAGTCGGATCGTTTGAGTGGCTTATACCCAGAGTATGGCCTATTTCATGAATTAAGACACTTAATAAAATAATTTTACCTTGATCACATTTTAAAATGTCTCTTTCTAAACACCATAATTCATCACTGTCAATGTGTATTTCACGAGTGCTTTGATTAACATTGGGATGAAATGCATGCGCCAAAACACCACCTTCACCGTCAAATGTATTTGTACAAAAAATCGATGATCTTTGAAGTTTATGCATACCTTTTTTTATAGAAAATTAATATATCAACGTTCGATCTGTCATTTACAAAAACCAAATCTGTATGCTTTTCCCAAATTTTAAACGCTTGTTTCGCTAATTCCTTTACCTGACGCGTTGCTACAACAAAATACCATTTTAATACTTTCTTATGCAACTTTTCAGAAGATAACCGAAAGGGATAAATTGTGTCTTTAAGACCACATCTAGGTATTCGCATAAATTGTAAATTTTCATTAGTTATTTTTCCACTTATCGTTAAATTGTAATACTCTTGAAATAATAAAATTGCGTCAGATACTAATGTCAAATTAATATTTGAAATATCAGTGCTGTTAGATATATTCAAATACCCAAACTCGTTTAAATAATTTTAAACAAAATCAAGATTTTCTTCTTTACATCGTTTACTATTTCACTTTCACCTGAACATGTATTCAAATCAAACAGATCTTTTATTGCATAGTTTTTCACAATTAAAACAGTCACAAAAATTACCAATGTACATAACATATTAGTAAATAGCATTGTATCCAGCGTTATTATATTGTTACCCCAGCGCATCACGCAAAGTAGTTACACACATCTGAAAAATCAGTTTCAGCCATTTTGAAATTTAGATTTTGAAAGAGACACACTTGAGCGTTATAATCGATGTTACACGTCATAAAATACATAGCAGTCATTTTGAAACAGTGTTATCTGTTGCAAACGTCACACCAGCCATCTTGAATGACGCAGTTCCCCTGCCTCGAAACTGTTCTCCCACTCGTTTCCCCCACAGTTCTCCCAATCGTTCCCCCACAACTCCGCGCCTTCTCCTCATTCTTCTCCATCCCCTCCACACCGCACCCCTTCTCCTCATTCTCCTCCATCCCCTCCACACCGCACCGTTTCTCCTCATTCTCCTCCATCCCCTCCACACCGCACCCCTTCTCCTCATTCTCCTCCATCCCCTCCACACCGCAGCCCTTCTCATTCTCCTCCATCCCCTCCACACCGCACCCCTTCTCCTCATTCTCCTCCATCTCCTCCACACTCCCCTCCAACCACGTCCTTCCCCCACCACGCCCTTCCCCTCCATTTCCCCTCCATTACGTCCTTTATCTAAGCCACGCCCCTCGAGATACCCGCACCCTATACTACTGACGTGGAGTTAATTCTTCCTTAAACCTGAGTGTATCTGGGTCACTGGCGTGGAGTTAATTCTTCCGTAAACCAAAGAGTGTCTGGGTCACTGGCGTGGAGTTAATTCTTCCGTAAACCTAAGTGTGTCTGGGTCACTGGCGTGGAGTTAATTCTTCCGTAAACGTAAGTGTGTCTTGGTCACTGGCGTGGAGTTAATTTTTCCGTAAACAAAGACAAGTAAAATATAAGAAATTAGAAAAAAAAAAAATTTTAATTTTAAAAAATAAAAAATAAATAAAAAATTATTATCTGATTTTTGATACTGAAGTGTTAACCTTAAAGTAGATTTACACATCAAACATAGTTACGTGCCGTCAAAGAGATTTAATTGATACTTCTTGCTTTCGTCATTGCCGGGAAGCTAATTTTTAGTAAACAAAAGTGATTAATCTGTACTTTTAATCATGTTGTGTAGTAAAATATGTTTATTCTTATTCTATGTGTTACCCTAAAATATGTTTTACTATTGATAGTACAAGATATGTAAACACAGCAATAATAAAAATTTTCAAAATTGATGCTCATTGCATGCGCTTTTCAAACTAAGCTCATGCTTATTTTTAAATAAATAAAACCTCTAAACCACAAATAACTATTTATTTAAACCTTATGTACATTTCGATTGCCCAGCAATCATCTTCTGAGGTATTTAAAAAATACAACTAACTTTAAACAACATTATACAACCAATATATAGGCATAAACCTGTAACTACTTCGCCACGCCCCTTAATTTAAAAACCTTATTTAATAAAATATAAAATTAAAGAAGAATGGAATCAGAAATAGTCAAGAATTAGAAGTGATCAAAAATTTAAGAAATCGTAATTGTTATTTTTTAAAAGCGGATAAGGGAAATACTATTGTGATTTTAAATAAAGAAGATTATGTTAATCGAGTTAATAATTTGTTAAAAGAAGAAATGTTCATTAAATTAAATAAGAATCCAATAAACAAATTTGTAAAAGAAACGGTAAATATTATTAGAGGTTGTAATTTAGTTATTCCAAAAAATGAAATTTATAAATTTAATGTTTCAAATGCAGTTATACCTAGGTTATATTGTCTCCCAAAGATACACAAAGAAGGTAATTTGATGAGACCGATAGTTTCGGGGATTGACTCACCAACTTATCTTTTGTCAAAATGGTTAAATAAAGTTTTTGGAAATTTTAAATTTAATATAGAATCCAGCTCAATAGAAATACAGGAGAGTTTATAAATAAATTGAAAAATATTGAACTGACAGAAGATGAAATATTTGTATCGTTTGACGTTTGTTCACTATTCCCAAGCATACCAGTTGCTGAAACATTAATTGTGATAAAAGAATTTTTAATTGAAAATAACATAGAGATTAATGAAGTTAACGAATATGTAAAATTAACTAAATGTTGTATGACTCAGAGATATTTTTCATTTAACAATGTATTTTACCAACAAAGAGATGGTAAAACTATGGGGAATAGTTTATCACCATTCATAGCCTAACTTTTTCTGAAAAATTTTGAAAAGGAATTAAGAAACAAACTCCCGTATTTTCCTAGAGTATGGATTAGATATGTAGATGATGTTTTCGCAATTTTTAATACCAAAGAGTTTAACGTAGAACATTTTTTATCATTAATTAACAATGAACATAAAAACATTAAATTTACTTTTGAAATAGAGCATAATAAATGTTTACCGTTTCTTGACGTATTATGTATTAGAAACAATAATAAAATTGAATTTGATATATATAGGAAACATACAAATAATGATAGATATATCCCGGTAGATTCTAACCATTGCAAATCCCATAAATTAGCAGCTTTTAATACTATGGTTAATAGATTAATTACTATTCCATTGCATAAAAATAGATTTAAATGTGAGTTGGCCAAAATTAAAGAAATCGCTAAATTCAATGGTTATGATCATAAAATAATAGATAATATATTGAGGAAACAAAAATTTAAAAAGTTTAGAAACGATTCTACTACCTTAATAAGACAAAAAGAAAATATTAAAAACAAATTCATTAGCCTACCATACGATATGAATTTATCAAAAGGTTTAGAAAAAGTTTTTAAACAGGTAAATTTAAAAGTAGCTTACAAAAGCTTAAATAGTTTAAAATATGTATTAGGTAACCCTAAAGATAAAATAAAGATGATAGATAAATCTGGGATTTATAAAATAAATTGTAATTCATGTAGTAAAATTTATATTGGCCAAACAAAAAGGAAAATATTAACCAGATTTAATGAACATATTAGCCATATAAAATTTCAAAGACCTGAAAAATCTAGTGTTGCAGAACATATTCTAAACACTAAACACACTTTAGAATTAAATTATCTAAAATTATTGAAAACTGTTAATTCAAAAGGTCTTTTGAATAGTTTTGAAAGTTTGTTCATTCACAAATATGAAGAAAATAATTTATTAAATTGTGATAAAGGGCCTATCCCTAAATCTCAGTTATATTCATTAATTAGGAGATAGTTTTAACTTTGTTAATAATTAATATTTTTGTTTTTTAGTAAAATTTATATGGTTGTAACTGTAACTCTTCACCACGAGAGTTGGAAGACCGGACCAAGTTGTAGAGGAGGAATTTACTGCAACGTGATTGGTCGTACTAGTTTTTAAATTAAGGGGCGTGGCGAAGTAGTTACAGGGTTATGCCTATATATTGGTTGCATTATGTTGTTTAAAGTTAGTTGTATTTTTTAAATACCTCTGAAGATGATTGCTGGGAAATCGAATTGTACATAAGGTTTAAATAAATAGTTATTTGTGGTTTAGAGGTTTTATTTATTTAAAAATAAATATTACGCCACAGTTGCTTTATACAGTTGTAAGCTCATGCAATAAGCTAACCTGGTGATGTAGGCCTACAGGGGATGTCCGCCAGGTAAAAAAACGGACAGCGCACCGGGGGCTATACCTCTAGGGCGATGTTGAAATTTGCCTATAAAGCTTTGTCTTTTGAAAAATTATAGTATATAATTGCTGATGAAATACCTCATAATTTATGTTTACTTAGTTTTAAGTTACTCTATGTTTACCATTATCCGTAGAACTACGTATACAGGTTTTTCTAAAACAATTACGTTTCAGGAATAATTCTGAAGGCTGAAATATTATCCAGGTTTTTAACCACAGCTTGTTATCGGATTATGGAATTAACAGGTCGTATCCGTTTGTATTTATAAACTATGGTTAGTTTGTATTTTTCAGATATGCTCTGTCGCACCCTACCTCTCTTAAAGTTATTTGTCTAATGTAATAGTAAACCACAGAGCATTACCCGGTTCTATCCTATGTACATAGTTTAGAGATTTCTTGTGACGACACCATTGGTCAACACTTATAAGTCGTCTCGTGTAGTCCAGAGTTACAAATTTTGTTAAATATATTTAACTTATTCATTGCAAGAAGTAGAACTAGAAGATGGAGGAAGTGGCGGGGCTGCACTTTCTTTTTTTCGACTACTCCATACGAGATAACATTGATCATGACGGTTTTGAGGTCATCAGTTTAGGTAGTTGAGGTTAAAATGATACAAGGAGGTCAGTCTTTTTTTTATGTAGGGGAGGTATCCGATGTCCGTGCCTCTGAGGGGTGTATTTGCAACGCCTTTTTCCGTAGGGATGTGTAGGTCTGAGCAGGTGCGGGTTGTGGCTTTGGCTTTTTCGTTGTTTTTCCCTTTATAAAAGCTAGGAAATACCCATGACAGAGCATGCAGGAGCTCCGAGACTAACCTTAGGCTGAGATATTGGGGTTATTATTATTATTTCACCTCTACACATAACGGTTAAGAGTGCAAGTGTCTAGATAACAATAAACTTGTATATTTGCTACACACAGTATTACGCGTTACAGAGAATCAACCTTGTTATTCGATACACCAGTAAACAGAAAAAGAGTTCGGTGTACTGATATACATACTCTTCACACATCTCCCTCCTGCGGGAGCGCCTGCAGCAACGCGTCCGTGTGTTGCGTGTCCGTCAGGCGTAAGCATACCGAGCGCCTGCAATGTGATAGGCCGATTCCCCGCATAGACTGTTGACTATTTGAACATGGTGTAAATGTTGTTCGTTTGAACTTCGTGTATGTTGGTCGGTTAAACTTAGCGTAAGACAGTTGTTTAGTTGAAACGTTGGTCATTTGATCTAACCGATCGTTTTTAGGCAATTTTATATATTATTTAAAACAACACCTGGGGCGACCTCACCCCACATCTAACCAACATACACCCCATACACATACACCACCCTTTCTTAGGTTAGGACACTAGAGCGAGACGCCATCTTGTTCCCACCAAATAGGCGCCGCCATCTTGTTCCCGCCATATGGGCGCCACCATCTTGTTCCCGCCATATGGGTGCCGCCATCTTGTTCTTGCCATATGTGCGCCGCCATCTTGTTCTTGCCATATAGGCGCCGCAATCTTGCAAAAGGGGTGGGGGTAGCAAATCCGGCTTTCCTATTGGTTCCCTCCCAAGCGACCCATCTACCCTGTAGCCTTCTCTACTTAGAGTAATTAGTTATCCATTCAGACATTTAGGAAGCCTTAAGGAAAATATGCAAACCCTTAAAAGAACATAGTGATCCTTATTTAGGCTTTAAATCTATGTTAAATATAAACATTTATATTAGTTATATTAGATTATGTATTTGATAAATAAAAATGGCATGATTATCTGACTTATTCATAATAATTACACAGCTTAAACTGTGTTTGTTTCAAACTTGAAATTTGGAGGAAACCTTCTATATATTGTAAAGTTGAAAATTGATTTTTCAAAATTTAAATCTCAAGGTTAATTTACAATTTTTAGATTTCATATAACGTGACTGATTGCTCAGTTAGAAATGTAGTAACATTTCTAATTAAATTTAATTCCTGTTGCGAAAATAACCTAAACAAATAGTAAAAATTGTTGTACAAACGCATGTTTTAAAATAATTTAAGTATCAGCTGTACATCATAGAGTGATTACAGCCATCTAATGGTTATTAGTATTTGTTGATTCCATCTACGCCTGAGCTACTAGTAATCACTTACACTTTTAAAAAATGTTTTAACTTGCCTATAGTAGCACTTACTTTGCTTGTTGAGGACGGCCGTTTCGGGAGATGTGTCCCTTTGTCAACTCAGACCGTAACTCAAGTGAAGTAAAACGGCCGTCCTCAACAAGCAAAGTAAGTGCTACTATAGGCAAGTTAAAACATTTTTTAAAAGTGTAAGTGGTTATTAGTAATTAGATTCCAATGTAACTGAATGAATGCTTTGTTAGAAAAGCAGTAGCACTTGTTAAATAAATTCGCTCAATTTATTTGACTCTTTAAATATAGACTAGTGTCACCTATCACAGAGTAAATGTACTATGTTTGTGTAAGTCTACAGACACTTTAACAGGAATGGCCTCTGCAACTACCCAATACAGGCTTCATGTCCATCAGATAAATGGTTTGAAATGTTTAAAAAATACAGGCTTACATTCATTTACACTTATATGTATATATAATATGTTTTGTTCAACAAGAGGTTTATAAAAATCATTCCATTTTTAATAAACCTGTTATATATGCTGATACGTATTCCTTCACAGATGGAAAAATATGATGAATAATTAATATCCGGAGTACATGTGTTCAATTTGCAGTGAATAAAATCGCAGTTCTGACGTTTCATTAGTATCTCATCTAGCATTCACGAGGTAAACCCAACAACAGTTGAAGTGCAAATGAAGAGCACAGTCAATTCTGCTCCTTTATTTAGAGGAAAACATTCTTTCCCTTTTGTTCACCTTTCTGCTGATAGAATCTATTGATGATATATTGCCAAATTGCGGGCAAATTCAAAGTATCATCGCATTTGTTAACACTCCCTTGCTTCTCTATTTCGACAGCCTCACGTATAATTCCTGTAGTTTTCCACTTGAGCAATCTGTCAGCAAGACTGGAAATCAATGGTATATCCAGTATCGCTTTGGTCCCTGTGAAGAACCGAAGTTTTCTGCTTGTTTTTAGGGCCAGGTTTGTACTCCTCAGGCCTAGTTGTGATACATCTGTTTGTTTGGCCAATCTACGATTTCATACAAACTCCACAAGAAACACTGTAACGCCATGGTTTTTTAAGAAGATCTCATCTTTGGCCTTATCAAGAACCTCTTCAATTGTGATGTTAGGTTTGTAGAGAGAACATGTACCTCCTAAATAGTCTTCCAATCCCATCAGTGGTTCCTCTAATAAAAGGCAGTTTCCTGCCAGTTTTCTCAGTCTCCCTCTTATGTACGTCGACAGGAAGAACACTTTGGTGGTGCAACGTTTTATTAATGACATAATCCTTATATCTATTGCTTCTAAACACCTCTGTCATAGTAATAACCTCATCGTCCCTTGAATGGATGTCGGTTAACTTATGAAACCAAAGAATAGCGTATCAGTGACAGCCTGGATCTTTGATGGGTGGTGGTGTGACTCAGCGTTAAGATATCTATTGGTGTGAGTCGGTTTTCTGTAGACCGAATGTTGAACACAACCATTCTGGCCCTTCCTAACTAAGACGTCTAGAAATAGCAAGCAGCCAATCAATCTCTAGTTCCAAAGTAAAACATATCCTGGAGTGGCGAGAGTTGAGATATGTAAGGAACTCATCAACTTCCGTGCCACCATGTTGCCAAATAATACAGATGTGATACACATAACGAAACCAAGGTTTAGGCCTGAGCGAACCATCGTTCAGGGGGCTCAAAGAACGTCATAAAATTATTGGCTACAGCAGGAGAAAGAGAGATCCCATAGGGGCACCATCAAGTTGTCTGTAAAAAATGTACATCCTCTGAAGCACTTCATCAATAGGAACGCTACGAAATAATGACCTGACATCCAAGCCAGCTATTATGTTACTCTCTTCAACTTGAAAGCTTTGCAACACTTGGACAAAATGTTCAGAGTTCTTGATATAGAAATCAGCTTTCTGAACCTAAAATTAATAGAACTCACTACAGGGGTCATAGGAGTGCCCAGTTTATGGATTTTAGGTAAACTATATAACTAAGGAGCTCTACACGGATTTCTCTCGAGGAATTATCCTGGATTTTGTTTCCTTATAGATAGGCGTTTTTTTAATCCTCTACTTGGTAGTCTTTTCTAAAAAGGTGGTAGGATCGTTCTATACAACCTTGTAATCCTCATCATTCAAGATCTCCCGCAGCTTATCCATATAGTTTGAAGTATTTAAAACAACCGAGGTGTTACCCTTATCAGCCGGCAATATGGTAATGTCTCCATTATTTTTCAGTTTAAAAAAGGCTCTCTTTACTCCAGGGCTGAGATTAGGTTTAGGAATTCTGCTATTATGTAAAATACTATCAACCTCTTGACGAATTTCTTCATCTTCAGTTTTACCCATGTAGGCTATAGATGTTTTGATCTCAGATATTATTTCTTCTTTAGGAAGCCTGGTAGAAGCAATAGAAAAAGTTAAACCCTTTATATAGGAGAGAGATTTCAGCATCACTGAGGCTGTAGCTAGAAATGTTCTTCACAACCAAGTCAGGATCCAGTGTCAGGCGATGAATTTCAGAGGTTTTAACAGACTTATCTCAGGTAGGCTTGATGAGAACGTGGCATTAAAACAAGCAGAAAATATCAGCTCTTTACAGGTAATACAGTAATATACTGTTGGTTTCCAGTCTTCCAACTGATTGCTTAAGTGGAAAACTGCAGGATTATAACTATACGTGAGGCTGTTGAAATAGAGAAGCAAGGGAGTCTTAACAAACGCAATGATACTTTGAAATTGCCCGCAGTGGGTAAATGTGTCATCGATAGATTATATCGTCAGAAAGGTGAACAAAACGAATGGAATGTGAGTTATTGTTTGGCTTAGTTGTGTGTGGAATGACTTCAATGGGCAGGGTTTTTTTCTTCTTTATATAGGAGTAGAGTTGGACTCTCCATTCTCACTTCAACTGTTGTTGGGTTCAACTCGTCAATGCTAGATGAGATTCAAGCGAAACGTCTGAACTGCAATTTTATTCACTGTAAAATAATTACATATACATATTATAACGTACAACAAAATATGTGTTTTATAACGTCATAGACCTTTATGTGATAATTTATGTTTCTACGTTACCTTTTAATTAACTGCCCACGTTGTGGGACTAATTTTATAACATACAACTTTATTACTCAACCACAATTCTGCTAACTCAACCTGAGCATTTATGCTATTTAATTAATACTAAAATTTAGGGTTTTGGGCGCCAATATTACTCAAGGTAATATAAAGTAATTGCAAATTTCTTTAAATACTTTTATTTAAATGCAAATAATAATATTAACAACTTTACTTTACATAATTTCATATACTAGCTACATAAATCCAGCAATGTTTACTTTACTAAAATATTTTTAATTACAAATTTGCATTTACATTAAATTTGATATTATTTTATTTGGGCTTTGTTTTGAGACTCTTACTTTTTGATAATATTTATTCTCAGGGCGTGTTAGGTTACTGCTTTAGAAAACCGCTTATTATTAGTCTTATTACAACAAAGAAATTTAAATCATAACGTATTAACCAGAAATTTAGAAGATGAATTATATTACAACAGAGAGTGCAATACATATGTTCGTTTCAAAGAACATCAGATGAACCCTTTCTCACTACCTGATACTTGTTAAAATGCTCTTTGCAAAACAAAATACCTTGATCCACAAAACTTTCACTATAACTTTAATCATCACTTTCCCTTTTGTTCGCAGATCCCCTTTTTAATACAAATTTCCCTTTATCAACCCTTAAGTACTGTTTGGTAACAATAGTTTCGGAGGGCCAATAATTTTTTTATAATTATATAAATTAATAGTTTGTACTTACGTGCACCATGGAATACACACTTATCGCACTCGCGTATTAAATACGCGATTTCTGGTCAGAAAACTTGTTCGTATTTCGCGCACTGGTCACATTCGGGTTAAAAATTAATAAAATAGTAGCACTCACGTATACTAGTACCTAAGATACGGAGATTGAAAAGTATAATAATATACTAGAACGTAGGGGTATCGGTATACACTCCGGAAAGATCTCACTTCCTCTGCCGTTCAAATTGCAGAACAAACCTTATCACAGGTGAGCTTTGTCTGACTTTGACGGTGGGATTAAAATAAAAGAAATGAGTCTATATTACATATTTTAAATACGTAACATACCGGGGGCCTTGAATCCTTCTAGGATTCAAAGAGAACTAACACAAATATAATATCTTGAGAGTTTATAAAAATAAAAAGTTCATAAAGGAAAATAAAAATATCTTATCTCTTTTACAAAAATTGAGCGCACTATGGCGCAAGTTCATTATGAGCGTAGAGGTAGAGGGAAAACCTTGTGAGCAGGTCTTTTCTAGGTTCCCTGCTTTGTCTTCAAATGAACCACTCTTACTACACCGTCCTTTCCTGGAGAAACACTACTTATCCTAGCCAGAGGCCATGCGAGAGGTGGTGCAGGTTGATGCATTAACACGAGGTCGCCGACGCGCAGGTTGACAGTTGGCACGTTCCACTTCCCCTGTTACTGAAGAGTATGGATATATTCTAGATGCCATCTCTTCCAAATACGCTGGTGAAAGGCCTTGATTAGCTGCCAGTGCTTGAGTCGGTTGGCAGGAATGTTGAAAAGATCCTCTTCTGGAACTGAAACCAATGAAGATCCTATTAAGAAGTGACCCGGGGTGAGTGCATTGAGGTCTGAGGCGTCGTTTGACAGAGTTGTGAGAGGTCTCGAATTCAATATAGCCTCTACTTGAGTTGTGAGAGTGGAAAATTCACATAGAGTTAAAATATGTTCACCGATGACACGTCGGAGGTGACGTTTTGCACTCTTGATTGCTGCTTCCCAAAGACCACCTTAATGAGGAGCTGCAGGCGGGTTGAAATGAAAGTTGATATTGTGTTGTAATGAGAATTCAGCAAGAGGGGTTCTGCCTGAAGAGATGATGATATTTTGTAAAGCATTATTCGCTCCAACGAAATTCGTTCCACAGTCAGAATAAATATTTGTGCAAAGACCGCGACTAGACACAAATCGGGTGAGAGCGGCAATAAACCCATCTGTCGACAGGTCCGATACTACTTCAATGTGTACAGCCTTTGTCACAAGGCAAACAAAGATACAAATATATGTTTTGGTCAAGCGAATCGAGCGCAAATTGTGCATTTTGATGTTAAAAGGACCTCCGTAGTCAATTCCGGTGTTGAGAAACGGACGAGAAGGAATTAATTTTGCTTTTGGTAAATCACCCATGAGCGGAGATTTATTGTGAGGCTTGTGTCGAAAACATACAACACATTGAAAAATGCGAGAGCGTATTACACTTCGGGCCGAGAGTATCCACATATCCTGTGCAAGAAGTGATTGAGTCAATTGAGCGCCCGATTGTAAGTATTTTCGATGATAAAAATCAATAAGAAGGTTGACGACATGATGTCGTTTGGGCAAAATCACAGGATGTTGCACATCCGTAGGAAGTTTTAAAGCGTTGAGACGTCCTCCTACTCGTAGGATATCATCCTTGTCGAGAAAAGGAGAGAGTCGGCGGAGTTGTGACGAGGCAGGTGTAGTTGGATCCTTTTCATGGCAACGATGTAGTCTCTGAACGCTGATTCTTGAACCATCTTGAAAATTGTCAGTCTTGAAGCTCTCATTTCCAGAGTGTTGAGAGGACCATCGAGCTTTCTTGAATGACGAGCGTTATGAGTAAATCGCAAAATAAAAGCCATCACACGCTGGAGTCGGCTAAAGTGAGAAAAATGAGTGAGGAGCTCCCATTCATGAGTCAGTAAGTTTACTCCTGTGTCAGTAAGTTTTGCAGGCATAAAATGAGATACAGGCCAGTTATCATTAGATTTTTGTAGCCAAAAGGGGTCGTACCACCATAATGAGTGCTGTGGTAAATCTGTAGGAAGTAACCCACGCGACGTGCAATCAGCAGGATTATCTTCACTCGCTACGTGTCTCCAGTAATGAGAAGGCACTAATTATTGTATCTGGGCTACCCGGTTGGCGACAAACGTCTTCAATCGATGAAGACGTGTTTGTAACCATGTCAGTGTTACTGTCGAATCACACCATAGAAATACAGAAGAAAATTCCACCCTTTTTTCAAAAAGAGAGATAACATATCCCACTAGTTGGGCGAGCAAATGAGCTGCACTTAGCTCTAATCGAGGTACCGTGAGCCTTTTCAGAGGGGCTACCCGAGTCTTCAACATTACTTGCCGAATTAATACAGAGTTGTCGCTAAGTTGGCATCTGAAGTAAACGACGGTGGCATGACCGTTCTCAGAAGCATCTGAGAAACCGTGTAACTCAAAGTTTCTCGAGTGTGTTATGCGTAATGCACGAGGAATTACAATTTCTCGTAGAGTATTAGCCGAGTCTGTAAAGGTTTACCATAATTTCAATTGTTCAGATGGAAGTGGTTCATCCCAGTTCAATCTTTTGATCCAGAGTAGTTGCATAAAATGTTTCGCCCACATAACAATGGGTGAGAAAAAGCCACAAGGGTCGTAAATCTGGGCAATGATACGGAGAATTTGACGTTTAGTCTTGGAATTGTGAGGAAAATTCAAATTATAGGTAAACGTATCGGTAGAGGGTGACCAGTGAAGACCTAATATAGTGAAATGTGGTTGTTTACTGCCTTGAAGGAATACAGGGGTCTCTAAATGAGCACCAGGAAGATCTTGCAGCAGTTGACTGGAGTTAGATGTCCATTTGCGTAGTTCAAAGCCTCCGCGAGCCAGGAGCGAGATGAGTTGCTTACGGAGGCTCAAAGCCTTTTCTTCAGAGTCAGCTACAGAGATGATGTCATCTACGAACGTCTGCGTGCGTAGAATATTTGCAGCTTCAGGATAGGAGTCACCTTCGTCTGCAGCGAGCTGATGTAAGGTCCTAATGGCAAGATACGGTGAACAATTCACTCCGTAAGTCACTGTCGTGAGCTTGTAGATTAAAGAGGGCTTATCTGGACTTTCACGCCATAAGATCATCTGATAGCACTGGTCATCAGGGTGCATTTTTACCTGTCTATACATTTGACGAATGTCACAAGAAAAAACAACGTTATGAATCCGAAAATTTAGTAATAAATCACAAATATTCGTTTGCATCTTTTTGCCTGTTAATAAAATATTATTAAGAGAAATATCATTAGAGGTTTCAGAACTAGCAGTTCAGTTTTGAACTAGGTTTCAAATACAGTACGTAAACGAGTTATGCTGCTAGACTCCTTTAAAACACCATGGTGAGGAAGGAAGTAATGAGGTACAGTTAGATCAGTATTATGAGCGTATATCATGTGACCAGAGGCTAAGTAGTCAGCCATAAAATCAGTATATAGGGATTTAAATTTATGTTGAGCACTAAATTTCTTCTCTAGAGAGTGCAGTCTTTTTTCTGCATTTAAACGAGATTGATCCAGAGGAGGATGTTCAGTCTTGAATGGTAGTCGGACGCAATATCGGCCAGATTAGTCCCGAGTATGAGTGGTGAGAAAGTGATCTTCACATAATGTATCTTCTTGAGAAAGCTTAGCCACAGGAGTAATCTAATCCAAGGAGTAAGTCAAAATCTTTATGGAAATCAAATAAATAGAATTTGGTGGTTTCTTTTCCCAAACGTGGTAGTGTACAACTGTATTTTTCTTTTGATACTCCATGAGCTGTACTCACTTCAAATGGTTCTTGTTTTAGGGTGTTTTTGAAAAATTGGAAAGCTATTGATTTTTTAATAAATGATCTCGTGCTTCCAGTGTCAATCAGCATCTTTAGGTTGGTCTTGGGATCGTGGATGTACGGTAGTTCGTTTGTGTCGTCTTCGATATGCATTATGGAAAATGTCTTTTTATTGTGGTTAGTCCTAAAAAATGATTTTGGGTATGATTGTCTTCTTGAGTGAATCCGCATGCGTTTTCCTCTTGCGTTGAATCATCAAAGTCTATGTAGCTGTCAGGGTCCTCTTGCGGTTCATAATCCGTCTGTTCGGTCAGATAAGAGTTAGTCATCTGTTCAGTCAATCGATTCATAGTTTGATCGTAATTTGCTTCTTCTATTGGTTTCCTTGTCATCTGATAATGTCTATTTTGTCTAATTGTGTTCCCTGTTTGACGTGTGGAAATGCTCATTGGTTCTGGTTCGAATTTTTTATGAACTTTTAGTGGTGTGTAATTGTTAGATTGTCTCGGTTGTTGATTTTGCTGTACGTATGAGTTAGGTTTAGTAAATTGGTTAGGATTATTTTGGTAGTTGGGCCTATAATTTTGGAAGGTTTGTTTGTTAGGAAGGGGTTTGCGAATAGGCGGGTATTGTGGGGCCCTAGGTGGAATGTTCTGTTTAATATTTTGAAATAATTTGTTATTTTTAAATTGAAAGTCATTAGTAAGCATGTTAAGTGAATGTAAAGAGAATCTGGATTTTTGGTGCGCATTAGCGATCCTACGGGTTCATGTAAACCTCTAAGGAGAACTCTTAACTCTAATTTCTGTACATATTCTATCAAAACATCTTTGGCCAATTGTCTTTGAGGCTCTTTATTAACAAAAATGAAATCTGTAAATTTAATAGTTTTTTAATTCTCTCATAAAATTTAAAAGTTGATTCGTTATTTTCTTGTTTTAACTCGGCCATTTCTAAATTTAAAGTAAAGCAATCTCTTTTGTCTGAATAGCTGGTTATTAATACTTTTTAAATCTCATACCAATTATATGAATTTGAGTTTACTACCATTTCTAATGCTTGGCCTTTTAACTTAGCTAGTATAGAAGAAAATAGATATTCATTTTGAAAATCCTCTGGATTTTCGTTTACATAAAACTTATTTACTACTTTATCACATATTGAAATAAATCTGTGGAGCATAGTGGGCTCTCCACTATACTCAGGAATCATATCAAGATATTCCTTCTTTAATGTTGGCGTTGCCATTTTAAAATATTATTATCTTTAAAATAATAAAATTAAAATCAATTATATAAAATTAAAAAGTATTTACTCTACTTTTTCTTAACTCTATTTCTTACGATCTACTTACAAGTGGATCCAAAATACTTTGCTCATTTGACTACTATTTCACTATTCACTTTTCCCTTACACGATATTCACTCGTGCTCTTAATAGATTTGCGCTCTATTAAGTGGTTGTAGATATTCACTCTACTAAAGTTTTCTTGATGTCGTTACAGATATGCGCTCTGTAACGAATCGAGTTTTTGCAGTATCTCGGTTAACGATTGAAATCGATAAAAATTATATTCATTAATTCTCACGAGATGTCCTACCGACTGCGCCAGTTACGTGTTATATTAAGCACGAAAGGTTTTTAAAAATTGATTTTATTTTTACAAACCTTTGTTGAATTTAATAAACAATTAATTTGAAAAACTGTTACATAAATTATACTTAATAAAACAATTCAAATACAACTGATGTACATACAGTTGGAGCGGAAAACGTCTGTGCGATACAGAGGCGACTTACACACTGCCGGGGCTCTGTTCTCACCACCTTTATAATACAAAAGCTGCGTAAGCAGGAATTTTCCTAGCACGCATTTAATTATGAAATGTTCACATAAATTGTTCATATAATTTATATGTATATATATATATATATATATATATATATATATATATATATATATATATATATATATATATATATATAATACGTTTTCTTGTTTAATAATTTAAAACAACATAGGTTATTCAAATACAAGAATATTTATTAATTTATATCCAAAGCTTTTCGTTGGCAAACAGTACCAACATCATCAGGAATGAAAATTGGTACTGTTTGCCAACGAAAAGCTTTGCATATAAATTAATAAATATTCTTGTATTTGAATAACCTATAGTGTTTATAATATATATATATATATATATATATATATATATATATATATATATATATATATATATATATATATATATATGTGTATACAGCCTGCTAACAATACGGAGACCATGCATTGGTCATTTTGCATTTAAACTGGCAGCCGTATACGGCTGCCACATAGTAATCCATGATAATGTAACACCCTTTGACAATAATCGAAATAAAAATCATGTCAATAGGTGTAAAAAGAAGTGTTTTATTGGAGCTATACTGTATTTGGAAGTTCTATGGTAGTTCTGAGTTTTTAAAAAATAATTTGTAATAGCCAAACGATACTCGTATTGATAGCAGAGTGAACGGGATTTGTATATCACAAGTTCGTAACATTTCCGCCAGGTGCAGCAAAGTCGCCTCCTGTATATAAATTTACTGTATATTTCAACCATTTCCTAACATTATGGCAGCCACAAACTTGGCAACATTGCTGGCATCATCCACATGGATATCAATCGTACTACGTAATGTATATATTTGAATTGGACAAAGAATCGCTGGAAAGTGAACAATCGGGGGGTTTTGAGGATGCTGAAATCAATGCCGTCATCGAAAGTCACCGGGGATGTACTGGTGAGGCTAAACCCATGTGCAAAAGGGGTTGAATTAGGGTAAAAATGTCAGATGCCTAAGAATAGCGGGATAGTGACCGTTCGGGGATTTTTGAGGATGCTAAATTCAATGGCGTCATCTACAGTCACCGGGGATGGACCGGATGTGACTCTACGTAAGTACCAAAGGGATGATTTGGGGTAAAAAAGTCAAAAGTCAAAAAATCGCTGGAACATAACCACTCGGGGGGTTTTGAGGATGCTGAATTCAATACCGTCATCGAAAGTCACCGGGAATGCATTCGGGTGGTTTCACGCGAGTACCAAAGGGGTGAATTGGGGTGAAAATGTCAGAAGTCAAAAAATCGCTGGAAAATATCCGCTCGGTGGTTTTTGGGGATGCTGAATTCAATGCCGTCATCGAAAGTCTCCGGGGATGTACTGGTGAGGCTAAACCCATGCACCAATGTGGTTGAATTAGGGTAAAAATGTCAGATGCCTAAAAATGGCGGGAAAATGACCGTTGGGGGGTTTCTGAGGATGCCAAATTCAATTAAGTCATCTAGAGTCACCGGGGATGGACGGTTGTGACTCTACGTTAGTACCAAAGGGATGATTTGGGGTAGAAATGTCAAAATTCAAAAAAGTACTAGAAAATAAGAACTCGGGAATTTTTGATTATACGGAATTCAATGCCGTCACCGAAAGTCACCGAGGATCCACTGGCGTGGTTCCACGCCAGTAGCAAAGGGGTGAATTGGGGTGAAAATGTCAGAAGTAAAAAAATCGCTGGATCATAACCGCTCGGGGGTTTCTGAGCGTGCTGAATTCAATGGCGTCATCGAAAGTCACCGGGGATGAACGTATGTGACTCTACGTGAGTGACAAAGGGATGATTTGGGGTAAAAATGTCAAAAGTCAAACAATTACTTGAAATTTACCACTCGGAGGTTTTTGAGGAGGCTGAATTGAATGCCGTCGCCGGACATGTACTGCGATGGTTCTACACAAGTAACAAAGGGATAAATTGTGGTGAAATTGTCGGATAAATAACCACTTTAGGGCTTTTGAGGATGCTGAATTCAATAACGTCATCGAAAGACACCAGGGATGGACGGGTGTGAGCTCTACGGGAGTAGCAAAGAGAGAATTGGGGTAAAAAGGTCAGAGGCCAAGAGATCGTTATAAAATGATCACTAGGGGTTTTAAATGATGCTGAGTCTAATCCTAGCTCCGAAGTTTGCCATGTACAATCCGGGATAGGACTGCGGGTGTCGCTGTTTGTGAATTGAGGTAAAACTTGCCAGAATCTAAAATATTGCCCAAAAATGGGCATTCTAAGATTTTCGAAGGTCCTAGTCCCTTGTCATCAAAATACGATGGGGGGGGTTACCAAGGGGTGATTTGGGGTAATATATCCCATTGTCAATAAATCGTCCGATATTGGCATGTTTCCAACTATGCAACATAACCAAAAGAAAGAGTCGGGTTCGCGACCTTGTATTGGACAGAAGCTGGGCTACATCTATTTACAGAAATGTTTGTGATATGAAAATATAAACAGGCGGCACTCCGATAGCAGTTCTAGCACGTTTGTTTATGTCATGTCTGTCAAACTAATCTTTATAGCTTGGAGCAGTGTTTCAATGCAGCCTGTCCATGTGCTTTAAGAATTTTAGAGACTGTATGCTCGAACGATTCAACTTGAAAAGATAACCGTTTGTCCCAAATTGATAATTTTATAAAAATTAAATTTTTTATTTAATTTTTTTTAAAATGTATTTTGTCTACCTAATTGTCATATATTTTCTTTCCATTTTTAGACTATCTAAACATTTATGTTTGTCTTCTCATTCTTCTTCGGGTAATTAATTTTCTCTCTTTTCATGTTATTTTCTTTTTTTCTTTTAAAAACGATGGTATCGTTAGCGGGGGCAGCAGAATGACTTTTCAGCCATCCGTTAATGAAACAATTCTACTATAACCGTAAATTTAAAAAACTATAAATAAGTAGACCTTATATTTTTTCAACCTTTATACAACTTAGAATAAACGACAAAGAGAATTTGTTGACCCACATCATTTCATCGACTTATCTTTATCAGCTTATATATCCAGAAAACCTATTATGCCAATATCTACAAATTCCAAGCTTAACCTTCAACTACCGTCATCGTGCCTGACCATCAGCGACGGGTTAGCCGAAGAAGACAGTGATTCAGGTGATGTATCTAATGACCAACTTTTATAAGGCATCAAAGGAATAGGGGAATTGTGCAACAGAGTGAAGAAGTACTTGAGCAAAAGATCATAATACCGAATCTCAACGAAGTGAATCAGACGATGATGATTTCGAAAAACTGCAACATCCAGAAATTTACAAATTTTTCTATTTGTATAGATAAATTGTTATAAACAATGTAGAATTTGTCCAGCAACAAAAAATACAAAGACTAGGTACACTTTTTAAGCTGTCTTTGTACAGCCAATATGTCTAGAATGTTCTGTGTAAATACTGCTGTCAAAATTGAGTTATTATTTCTAATACCAGTTTCTATAAATAAAGCTTATAATATGTCAAATGATATCTTGTATTTAAAGTTAAGTGTGTACAATCAGTGATCAAGAAATAATTAGTGTATGTTAATTATCGTGCGATTATAAGTCTTTTTAGCTAAACTGCGCTAAAATCTTAGAAGGTTTTATTTACTACAGTTTTCAATTAGTAAATAAAATATGACTGCTCTCATAAAACTACGTTTACTCTAGTCACATGCAATCAGAATATTCAAAAACAATTTTTATAAAGTAAATGCAAGATAAATTGTGAAACCACACAATAAATCACACTTAGAAATTTCGTGCCTGTGAGCTACACGGCAGTAGTAATGTGACAGAAATTGCAGGACGGTAGTTAAAGGTTAATAAATACTGAATCATCTTTCGTTAATCTCTGTATTGTATACATGAACTTAAATGACATCTGTGCGAGTGTTGTCAGTTTATATTACGATATCAGCCTGTCTGGTGTAAACAAACATAGGTCCAAGCCACACAAAGGTAAAGGCTCGCACTCGACAAGTACTCTCGTGGACGAAGGCCCGAAAAACTGACTTTCTGCATTCTATCTTTTCCATCCCTTTCTCTCATTTACATACGGCGTAAACGTAAATAATTTATCGTATTCTCCCAGCGTCAAAATAGTCGTATAAAGACGGAAACATTTGTTTCTATCCTCGACTTTAGCCGCTGGTAGTCTATATTTATTTTATTAATACGTTTATTGAATAGGCCTACATTGGTATTAACTTTTAGTGAATATATATGGCGTATGCCATACTAAGTGTTACATATGTTAATACATGTGTTGCAGATAAGTGTTAACATGTTTGCAATATTACCAAATTGTAACAATATACAGCAAATAATAGTCACTTTTAGATTATTAAAATCGGTAAGAGATGCTATGACAATTAATATGAAAAGCAATTTAAGTTAAAAAATAAATACTTTATCGATCCTATAGTATCTAAGAGCACCAAGGGAAAAGTACGAGATGCATTGACGGGAACATTAAGATAAGTTTGGTCTGCCATCAAATAAACAAACGCGTCATAATAGCTTTCGGAGTGTCGGGTGTTTATGTTTCCATATCAGAATTGTATCTGTAAATACATAGTATAGTTCTCTCCAAGATAAGGTCACGAATCCACAGCTGTATGTCCTTTCCAGCGAACCAACAGTGTATGTTTGAAGGAATTGACAGATGTAATACAGTGGTACAGTCTCAAAAACTACCGAGTGTCAATTTTCATGAGATTTTTTTTATATTAGGATTTTATATTTATTTGCTAATACGTTCAAGAAATAATTCCGTTCTTGACGATAACACTTGCGTGTTTGCAAACATAAACACCAGTAACCCCATAATTATTTATAAAGTTTTACGAAAGCATGCTAAAATAGCATGTTTACAAATTCCTGAAGTACTTACATCGAGGACTCTAATGAAACACTTGGCAACATTATCTCAACTCTTCCAAATGAATGACCAAGGTATTAAAGAACTAGCGTTATTTATAGGCCATACAACATCATTTTTATCAATTATAACATTATATATTTTTTTGTCATCCAAAATACTCAAAATAGTTTGAAAGATATGAATAATGTAGCAAAGAAAAACACGTGGATATATACACACATTCTATGACCATAAGGTCAAAACATTTTAAGTACTTACTTAAGGATACATGTATCCATAGGTGTTAATATGCCAATTAAACTAGAGAGCAGTTCAGGCGGTTTAAGCAATGGTAAATATTTAAAATTCTTTATTTCTACATCTCTGACGATTATATGTAAGGATATAGTTCTTCCCTATGTATATTGCAGTAATCAAAACGTTTTCGGTAAGCAATGTAATAAATCTATTATGTTTATCCTCGATATTCTAGTCCCAAGAGTAACTTTAATGTCTATGGGATTTTCACTCACTTTAGAGTTGCATAAAAAACTGTTTCAAGTACGGTGATCATTGGTACGGAAACAAATACAGTAGTGCATGGATAATTCGAGGTAGATGGGACCGAGACACCGTCGGATTACACGGAAATAACTTCCTGTACTCTAGAAAAAACAGTAGTTCTAATGAACCCTAATACTATAATTAAGAATGCACAAAATACATTTGTAGAACTTTATTGATTACATAAATTAATGTTGCTTGGCTCTTCAAGACTACTGTACTGTTTCTTGCTTGAGAGGATACCATACGATATAAATACCATACTAAGTGTCGGCAATTATAGCTAAAAAAAAGCCGATGCCCGTTGTAATCTTTATCAGGACGCCCAATGTTTTGATCGTAGATAGTCTTTATGTTCGCCTACCCTAAATATAAAACGAGATTATCAGAAAATCTAGAGTATTGTGAAAAATTACCGTGATCATCGGTAGTAAATATTTATGATTATCAACGTCTAAAGATTGACTACAAAACGTTTTATAAGCTCTTGGTTAGGGTTGCTTAACTGAAGTAATTTTCTATCAATGAAGAATAGAGAATATTCAAATTGAAATATTAAGACTGTAATTAGGAGTTATTACAAACTAGTGGTAGGATTCGTAAAATATATAAACAAAGGAGACAGTTTTGAGAAGTGATTGAGTATTAGCAGACTTTGTCTTGAGATCAGACACAGCCGAACGAACTAAAATCATTCTGATACTAACTATAAAAATGTATTTAACATGTCGACCGAAGAACGGAGAGATTTTTTAAAGTGAAAAAAAATCTACAAATTAGTCATAATTTTTACGCCTTGTTTTTTTAACAAGAAATACCATCATAGTGACTAATTTTATATTGTCACTCTGCATAACGCTATTTTACATAGTTTTTGAAGACTGGTTCCTCAGCTATATTCGCCAAAATATTTGTAAATTTTTTCACCATAATGATAATAAATCAAATTGTAGATATGCGAGCCAGGAGGGATACGGTTAAAGATAGAATTAAAGAAGAAGATTAAAATATACTTAAATCTTATCAGATATATTTTCAGGTGCATTCAACGTGTCTTGATGAAAGTAACATCACAATCAAGGTGAAATGTCATTCTTTCAGAAAATATCTAAGGGAGGAATTAAAAAAAATGTTTTCACCTGCCAACAACGACTACCAGGAAAATTTAACGAATGTAGTTAAAGAAGAACTTTTAGAAAAAATAGGTCTTTACTGAAACACATTTGTACATATAACAACTTATGACAAATCAAATATGGTGGATAAATAAAATAGACGTATTACATTGCTTACCGAAAACATTTTTCACCGTGATGCCTAGCTACAATGCAATATACATTGGGAAAAACTATATCCTTACAGTTTTTGGTTACATTTGGCTGTCGTAAGTACAGAAATACTATTATTTCAATGTTCAATTTTTTTATCCGAAAATGGTAATTTGTGCTCGTTTGAACCTATAAAATATAGACGTGTTCAATGGGCCTACTTGAGGAAGAAATTACCACTAGATGAGATTCGACCAAATAAAAGCCTTCTTTTATTTACAATGTACAATAAAGGTAGATTTTTCTGGTTACCTACCTGAGGTAAAAGTGATACAATATATCGAAGAAGTTTTTTAAATAAAGTAAGAAATGTATCGCCATTACGTCTAAGCTAAATTAGAACAGATGTAAATTGGCCTTTACATTTATTCGTCGCAGAAATTGAACACCACACATACACAGTGTTTGTTAATCCCCGTGGCATGGGCTTGATAGGCACTTATAGATGGTGTTGGTTGCCAGGTGCGTCTTCAGTTTCAGCCACAATTTCTGGATTAATGAAGTTGTATTCAATGTTTTTACCTCCATCGAAGTTGATTTTTAAAACTATTTCTTCATTAATTAATTAGTTTTTAGGTTTAAATATTTTTTGTTACTTTTTTTCTCTATTTATATATAGGGAAAGAAAAATAAATACTTGTTTAAACACAAGATTTTCCTTTTAATATATTTTCTCGTTTTATATTTATTAGTCATTTAGTTAACTAGTGTTATAAGTAATATAAAGTTTGCAATTATTATTTCATTCTTAATTTGATATTATATCTACACAATTTTGTATATTACGTGTCCTTTCTTTGCTACATTATTTATATTTTTGTAACAATTTTTGCTTATTTTGGATGAAAAAATATATATTATGTTATTATTGACAAAAATATCATATATCTTTGAAAGTGGAATAAAATATAGTAGAAATAACTTGAAATACAAAATTTCATTACATCCCGGACCCTCAGCTCAAGTGGACTGACGTAATATCTTATTATAATTTTTGTCCGTAAAATGCTTTAGTGATAACCCGAAATCATTGCAACTAAATGTATGCTCCACATTACAAATAGGCCTATTACATTAACATTTAATTTGAAAAAACATTATTATTGGTTATTCTTTTTTTATAAAGACAACAGTAAATAGAATTTTATGTTTTTAAATCATAAAATATATACTTTTCTATTTAACCTACTTTAGATCAAGGTACTAAACATTAAACTAAGAAACATTTACCCTAACCCCAAGTTAAAAAAAAAAATATCCACATTAAGGGGGTTTCCCAAGGTTTTCATTTTCGTAAAATAAGGTTGATTTATAATTTTTTTAAATCAATGTTTATTTCCCTTGCATCAAAAGTAGCGTTTTAAATGAGGTATTAAAATAATATTGCTTATAAACGCTATGGAATAGGAATTTTCACAAAATATAATAGTTCTTAATTTTTTGCGTTTACATTAATAAAGTTGAATGTGAAAAATTAGGTTCACGATATTTTGTATAAGAATTAAAATCACTGTACGAATGGAGAAATCAAACTCTTACTCAAAATCCGGCATTTGATAGACAACAAACTGTAAAGTGAGTTTCAAGCCACCGGCAAAAATTCTATGAATTAACTGATAAAATCTTCCTTTTGTCCTGAATTACGAACAGTTTTCTAAATTACTATATCAAAACATAAATTTTTACTTACTTTATTAGTTGTAATTTTTAAAAATATCCACACACAAAATTAAATATTTTTAACATAATATGTATATAAAAGGTGTTATCATCGATCTATTAATTGTACCACAAGTATTACACGATATAATCCTAGAACACAAAGGGTCAAAAATATTTGTAATATAACATGGAGAACTTGCTATAATAACACTAACAGAGTTTTATCGTATCTAATTTTTATCTCTCCCTTTGAGCAGGATCTTGTGACACTTGCAAAGCGCTTGACTGTGCTTGTAAATATTTCAATAAATTAGCTGCAAACATTTACTATCAAACACTTGTATAAGAAATATTCATAACCCAATGATTTTAAATTAAACAATTAAAATTAGAGATAAGTTCAACAGTGGTTGTAAAATAGAATATTGACTAATCTATTACATGGTTCAATATCTTATTCGCAAACGACTTGTCGCACAAGTATATTAGGAACTAGAAGGTAAAACAAAATTGAAACAAGAAAAGTAAACTCGTTTTATTTGGAACTACATGAGCTCAATAAAATACCTTACAATCTGTCTAACTTGCTTACAGATTACCACAGCTGATGATAGGAATGAGTAATCTAATATTTATGATTGCGCCCAGTTTCCACTCATCTTCCGTTACAAACATATGACTAATCACACTTTCCTGCTATTTTTTAACAGTGTCTGGAATCGTACTCTCGAAAACTCACACGTGCGTTATCCTTGACTTTCGATGACGAAATTGGAGTCACCCCTTACAAACCCAGTGTATTATTTTACTAGACATTTTTCTAGTATCTGACATTTTCATAAAAATTAACCACCCTTTCTACTCCCGTAGAACCACACCCTTATATTCCCATTAGTTTTTAATGACGGTATTGGACTCAGCAACCTCCAAAACATTACGATTGATCATTTTCTAGTTTTTTTTGGCCTTCTCACAATTATACCCCCAATTCATCATTTGCTATTCCCATAGAGGGTCACCCGTATATTCACATTGACGTTCGATTACGGTAAACGACTCAGCATCATTAAAAACCACCCGAATGTTCATTTTCAATTGTTTTTTTGCTTTCTGACAATTTTACCCCAATTCACCCCTTTCTACTCTCGTAGAGCAACAACCGAGCATCCCCGTTTAATATTGTAGGCGGTATTGGACTCAGCACTCTCCAGAACACTACGATTGATCATTTTCTAGTTTTTTTTGCTTTCTCACAATTATACCTAAATTCATCATTTGCTACTTCCATAGATGGTCACCCGTATATCCTCATTGACGTTCGATAACGGTTAAAGACTCAGCATCATTAAAACCCACCCGAATGATCATTTTCAATTGTTTTTTTGCCTTCTGACAATTTTATCCCAATTCACCCCTTTTCTACTCCCGTAGAGCCACACCCGTGCTTCTCTATTAATATGGAAGACGGTATTGAACTCAGCAACCTAAAAAACACTACGATTGATCACTCTAGCTTTGTTTTGCCTTCTCACATTTATACTTCAATTCATCATTTGCTACTCTCATAGAGGATCACCGGTGTATCTCCATTGACTTTCGATAACGGTAAAAGACACAGCACACTCCAAAACCTCCCGAGTGATCATTTTATATTCTTTTGCCTTCTGACAATTTTACCCCAATTTACCAATTTCCTACTCTCGTAGAGCAACAACCGAGCATCCCTGTTTAATATTGTAGGCGGTATTGGACTCCGCACCCTCCAGAACACTACGATTGATAATTTTCTAGTTTTTTTTTGCTTTCTCACAATTATACCCCAATTCATCATTTGCTACTCCCATAGATGGTCACCCGAGTATCTTCATTGACGTTTGATAACGGTTAAAATCTCAGCCCTATTAAAACCCACTCGAATGATCATTTCCAATTGTTTTTTTGCCTTCTGACAATTTTACCCCAATTTACCAATTTCCTACTCTCGTAGAGCAACAACCGAGGATACCCGTATAATATTGTAGGCGGTATTGGACTCAGTACCCTACAGAACACTACGATTGATCATTTTCTAATTTTTTTTTGGCTTTCTTACAATTATACCCAAATTTATCATTTGCTACTCCCATAGATGGTCACCCGTGTATCCTCATTGACGTTCGATAACGGTTAAAGACTCAGCACCATTAAAACCCACCCGAATGATCATTTTCAATTGTTTTTTTTCCTTCTGACAATTTTACCCTAATTTACCAATTTCCTACTCCCGTAGAGCCACACCCGTGCATTCCCGATTAATATGCACACATTTATACTCAAAGTCATCATTTGCTACTCCCATAGAGGATCACCCGTATATCCCTATGACGTTCGATAACGGTAAAAGACTCAGCACCATTGAAACCCTCCGACTGATCATTTTCTAGTTTTTTTGCCTTCTGTTATTTTGACCCCAAGTCACTCCTTTACAACTCCCATAGAGGCCCACCCGTCCATCCCCGTTAAATTTTGTTCACTTGTATCCCTTTCGATAGTTGTACACTTTTATGAAAACTAACAACCAGGACTTATGTGAATTGAGTAAATAATTGGCCAGCTGAAATGAAGAAGGGACATTCTAATGTTTATGTTTTCACCGTGATTACACACACCCAGTGTCTCACAGTATAAACATTTGACTAGTAAGACAGTAGCACCATAGTGGCAACACTGTTGGTTCTCGTATCGTTAGTAGCGTGAGAATAATATACACACCGGCTGCCATATTGTTATTAGACTGAACGAAAATATACACTGGCTGCCATATTGATGCCTAAATGAAATGCTGCCGTATTGATAGTATTTCAGTCAATTTTGTATTTTTAAGATTTTATGAAATTAAAGTACATGGAGTAGTATCATGTTTATTAGAAATAAATTATACACGACGAAAAACATATATACTTCACTCCTTCAAGTGGCTGCCATATGGTTGCAAAATGAAATGCTGCCATATTAATAGCGGGAATTATATATATATATATATATATATATATATATTTAATGTTTTCTATTGCTATGTGGCATTCTTCGGCATTGTCTTTTGCGATGCCAGGTCAAGCGGGTCGGTTTTTTTAGGCAAGTTTTCGATAGGATCAAAGAGTATGTGTGATTTGTATTGTGTTTGTTCATTTAATATGTTTGTACTTTGTGTTTTTGTGTGTCTGTAAATTTCATATTGTTCTAGTGAGTTGAGATATGGTCCTTTTTTGTTGATGTGTAGGATTTCTAGGTTATGGTAAATATTTTTGTATTTGTGTCCTGTATATATATGTATATGTATACCTGCCTCGCGGAGGGATGCAAATATAGGTCCAGTTTAGGAATGTAAACAATTACCATATCTTTATTTCGAAATACTTTGAAAAAACGAAAATTCGTTTTGTATATTCCAACATGCCCAAGGCTATTTTTGGTAATTGTGAGTAGCAGTGGTCACCTAAGATATAAATTAAAAATTGTTCAAAACCACAAAATAGGACGATATGCACAATTTTAATAAAATATATAAAATTACAACCAAATATATCCTGACCAGACACTTTTTACATATATTTTAATATAGTTGTAGTTATGCAACACTGTTTTCTAGTATTCACTTATCACTTTCACTATATGTACTTAAACAAGAATCTAACTTTAGCGAAAAAATTGAGCCAAAACACAAACTGTGGTTACAACAGCTTTAACCTCAAACCTTGTGACTGATTAATTGTGGCAACTTGAACACTGGTTTCTTCAATTTTTTCAAAACACAAAATTAAGCTTTCCAAATTTTCGTGAACAGTAAAACTAATCTGGAATTATAATTCCATCTAGTAGATGAACCCGAAGGAAGCCTGTTCTTCACAATTTCCTCTAAAATACCAGTCCTTTGAGAGGAATGACAGAAGAAATTGTTTATCTCTTGTAGGTTGGCAAAAATAATTCTTACTTCTCTGTTTTGTTTAGCAGCTCTCGACATAATTAAGTTAAGTCGATGCGCATAACAGTGCACAAAATGTGCATTTGTGTACTCTGTTTTCACTCGTGCTTGAACACCTGAGTATTGACCGCTCATGGTATTAGCACCATCATAACTGTGGGAAATTAAATTTTCCTTATTTTCACCAATCACATCAATTAGAACAGTTTTAATACAAGCAGACAGAGTTTCTGCATTGTGTTAGAAGGATTGAGAAATGTCCAAAAGCGTTCCACTGGAAGCCCGTTCTTAAGAGCATAATGGAAAACTACAACCATTTGGGCTTTTGTTGTAACATCAGTAGTCTCGTCTGCAATTATGGACACATAGTCTGCACTACGAATCTCCTGTAGTATGTATTGTTGACAAACATAAAGCATACAATCTAAAAGATCATTTTGTATTTCTTTAGAGGTCCCCTTAAATACAGTAGCAGTTTGAAGGTGTTCCTTCAGAATGTTATCAAGGCTAGCAGAAAAATTTACTAAACCCTTGAAAATTCCAGGGTTTTCAGAGTCTAACTTCTCATCATGACCACGCAGTGCTAGTTCAAATTCACCACAAAATCTAATACAATCGATTACTTTTGACAAGACATACCTATTTTTTCTAACTTGACCATTTTGCTTTTCAATGTTTTCTCTGAAAGCCTCGCTTAGTTGTTGCCTGATTTCTGTTCGTCCTAATATGGAAAGATCAAGACATGCATTACCGTGAGAAATAGATTGTTCGTATTTTTTAATTTTTTGAGACGAATTTCTCAAATCAGCAACTCCAGTTTTCGTCCAGCTATTGTCTTTACCTTTCGCAAACAAAAGACAAGGAAAACAAAAAAACTTGTTCAAACTATCACAACCACAAATCCAAGAATTCCTTTCGTACAACTTATCGTTAAATGAACGGCAATACTCACGTCGTTTGACTTTTTGTTTTTGTGATAAATTTAGTACTGGCTTTGGTCTTCCAAGCTCTTTTATTGAGCATTTTTCTTCTATTGTTAACGATGAAAAGTTGTTAATTAATAAGTACTGAACTTTATTCATTTTATCTTAAATATTTATCACCACTGCACCACAATTCACAACAACGTAACTCGACACCCAAGGACCAGATAGTACAATGCTTGACCAACCGCCAACGTGTCTACGACGTGCCAACGTTGAAGGAAGTGGGAGTTGCTTCAGCTGCCGCTTTCGGCTTCCATCGGGTAACTTCGCTAGAGCTCGGCTACTCGCTAGCTCTAGTCGTTAGCTCCTTTCTCATTTAAATTAACAGGCCCCCCACCACATAACCCTACTCGCACGCCAACAGAATGGGGTTCACATCGAGAAGTGAACCAGCCAAGTTGTTCAGGCCGCTTCGATTTAAATTAGCGCCGAAATTCACTATTTCTATTGTATACTATTTTAGTTTTTTGTCAAAGTTTATTATTTTCACGGAATTTAATATTATTCTTGGGGGTTCACTGAACCAGTGAACCTATGGATGAGCCGCCCCTGCTTGTACGTAAACATCAAATGTTAATGATTTAAACTATACCATTTGGTAGAATTATTATTATTTAGCTGACAGGGTAGGTGTTTTATAAAATCTTCAAATCAAATAAGTAGGCCCACTTACTTACTTTACTAGGAAATTAAACCAAGTAATTAAACAATAATTAATATAGGAACCTTTGACATATTATAATATAATGTAAACATATAATATGTTTTACATTAACAAATACCAAAACTACCACTTTTCTCTATAATAATAAAACTTTACTCCATCCTATTAAAAAAATTAAATAATATATTAAACTATATATTTATTTTCCTATATAGAATATAATATATAGGTAGCTAAAACTTTAAAAAAATCCTGCAAATTTATTAAACATAAAAACTAGATGGTTTTGTATTTTCATAAACCCGAAACCTGGAGTACCAGGTTTCACAATGTGTCAACGATTCACAATGTTGACAGTTGTTGGTGGAGTGGAAGGAACTCCACGATTAATCAAAAGGCACTATTTGCTTTACATTGCTTCTGCTTCTAGGATTAGTTCATATGCCTTCTGGGTGTGTTATTTTTGTGGCACCTGGTTTAGAGCAGGAAGTATCTAAACATTTCATATTACTGTATATTTGTTATTAGTGTCATAAATTTGTGTTTTGTACAATAAATTTAGTACAAATTGAACAATAATGTGGATTAAAAAAGAGTTCCGATATTACTAGCGAAAAAGGAGGCAAACCGTCGTTTGCTATTAGGTATTAATAATTGTTTTGAAGATATCCAGAGTAGTACAATATTAACATTTACTGAAATATCTTTATTTCAAAATACTTTGTAAAAAACGAAAATTAGTTTTGTATTTTCCAATACTGTATTATTTTTTGCAACCGTACAATAACTAAATCAACTTCGAGTTTACATAACTAATTGAAAAAAATGTATACTAAACAAGAAAAAGTAATGTAAATGTTTAGATTCCCAAAGCCAGTTAAGGTAATTGTGCACAAGAGGAACATTCCTAAACATGCCCAAGGCTATTTTTGGTAATTGTGAGTAGCTGTGGTCACTTAAGATATAAATTAAAAATTGTTCAAAACCACAAAATAGGACGATATGCACAATTTTAATAAAATATATAAAATTACAACCAAATATATCCTGACCAGACACTTTTTACATATATTTTAATATAGTTGTAGTTATGCAACACTGTTTTCTAGTATTCACTTATCACTTTCACTATATGTACTTAAACAAGAATCTTACTTTATGCGAGTTAACTTTCATAGACTGGTTTTGTTTCCATCTTCTAATATACTGAGCGGGGTTATAGTAGACTCCAAGCTGCGTAGAATTCCCGTTGTCCGTGGTGTATCGTTATGTTCTATTTTCGGATTAACTGCATTGTGCGAGTCTTTTAAGTTTGTTTTGGGGTTAATATTGTTTATTAGGTTGAATAATTTATTGTTTTTTGATTTTATTTGTTTTTATTTAATGATATTATTTTTATGTTTATAAATTTGTAGTTGTTCCGAGATTGTCATTTTGAGGCCTTTTTGTACTTGTTTTATTATGTGTACGTTTTTTAATGTGGGGAATGTGTGTTTGTTTTTGATGGCTTGTGTGGTTTTTTGAGTTATAAATTTAAGGTTTGATGTATGCATTGAGGTGTTCTTGATATCTGTCTTTTAATTTCTTTTTTGTTTGGCCTATGTATATTTTATTACAGTCTGGGCATTCGATTTTGTATATTCCGTTATTAAGTGTGGGGCATATTTTTTCTGGTTGGTTTATTTTATTGATTATGTTTCCTGTGTTTTTGTAAGCTATGTTAATATTATTTTTTAGTATTTTAGCTATTCATTTTATGTTGTATCCTGTGTATGTGAATGTAGCCCATTTTGTTGTTGTTTGTGGTTCGATTTTAGGTTGTTTAAATTTATTTAATATTTTAAATTCTAATTTATCTACAGTTTTATTGTTGTATCCATTTTTGTGGGTTATTTGATATAGTATTTGTTTTTCTTTGGTTTTTTCTTCATTATGTAGTGGCAGTTTTAGCATTCTGTATAAAAAAGCTGCTTACGACTCACTGAAGTTAATTCTCATAAATACCAAGTAAGATTCTTGTTTAACACTTTCAGCACGGCTAGCGTACTGGCACGCTCTGGGTTCCCTTACGAGGTACAGAGAGCGTGCCTATGCGCTCCCAGCTTATTTTCTTAGATACGGCGAGCTCACCGGCACGCTCACTCCCAGGCTAATTGAAACGTCTCTACTGTCGATACGCGTTTGTATAAAGGTTTGATTTTTACGTCAATGCTTCAAAAGAGTTTGGAAAATATTGTGCCTGAGTCATTCTTAATCCCAATTTAAATTTTGATGCTTCAACTGTATCAATGTTCCAGGGAATTTTAAAAACAGATTTAATTTGGTTTAACTTTTATATTTTAATGTTTTTTAGTTTGAACCATTTAACGCGGCAAAATATCCGGTAAAAACAACGATGGTAAAAATTAATTAAGCTTTCTGAACTGAGGCAAGAATAACGATAACTGTTCTATTAGAGTTAATGAACCAACTCGAGGTGGGAACAGACTACTGTAAATAAGTCTTTGATAAAATGCTTGGACATCCGAAAACCTAATGTGTTATCATAAGATTGTAGTAAACAAATGTTAGCTAATCTCGCCTATAAATAGTCTCGACTGTGACATATGTATTATCTATGTCTCCGTTTAGATTACGATCTCCGAAACACCTGGCACAAACAGAAATGAACATTCCGAGTTAAAAGTTGAGTGCCTATTTTAGTATGTAATATATTTTAGTAGTAGGGTCTTTAGTTTTGTATGTAAATTTTCTTTTTTTCTCTGTCTTTTTTATTGTTTTCTTATTTGTTACACAGTAATTTATCATTTGTATTTCTTTTTTAAATTGTGTCTTGATAAATAAAACAATATTTCAGAGTCTAATACACTGTTCAGATGTCACCAATAAACATGTATATGTTAGAAATAAAATTATTGAGATGAAAACAACGGGATCAATAATTAGATGGTACAACAAGCTTACAACCCTCATGGCGTTCCACTGCCGTCAGAGCTGGAAGTTAACGAAAAACAGACAGTAGTTGGATGAGATCACCAATATCGCCGCCGTGTTGAAAGTGTACATAGAGTGAAAGTGATTTTAATATAGGTATACAGTAATGTATAAATTTAAAACCAAATCTATGTTAACTGGAGACTTTAGCTCACAACTATCCTATTTTCATTTTTTTTTTGTTTGTTTGTCGGAAAGTTGTTTTTTATCAATTTTTAGTTGGGTAAAAATATAGTCTTAATGACGTTGATGGTAAAAATTATTTTTTTCGTCTTAAACTACTTGTTTTAATCTGTAGAACACGAATAGCAACTTTATTCCCGCGGAGAGTTTACTTTTTTCACATTTTAAATGTTAAGTTGTAAAGGCATGTATGCCTATAGCGTGAACCGGGCGAGCAGTAGCTACAGCGCACTGCACTACGTCTAGATTTGTAATTTTATACATTACTAAATACCTACATTAAAATATACATACGATATATATAATCTATCCTGACTGGATACTTCGTAGGTATATTTTAATGTAGGTCATGCTGTATAAAATTATAACCAAAAGTTAAATTTTGAGATTTTAATTTTAGTATTAAAATAAACGTACTTTGACGTAGTGCAGTGCGCTGTAGCTACTGCGCGGCCGGTTCACGCTCTACATGCTATTACATAGACTAACATTATAAATGTGCAGAAAAAATAACTTTTTGTATTTTCCGCGGAAAAAAAATTAGGCTATATAAGTGTTCTACACATTGAAATGAGTAATTAAAAAAAAAAAACAATTTCAATAAGACTCGTTTACGCTATAGGCTACATACCATTAAAAGATAACATTTAAAATGTAAAAAAGTAACTTTCCGTATTTTCCACAAATAGAAAAGTCGATATTCGTGTTCTACAGATTAAAACGAGTAATTAAGGACGAAAAAATTTTTTTTAACACCAACAACATTAAGACTATATTTTTACCAAAAAACAACTTTCTGATGCAATCTCAATTACTATAAACAAGGGCAATCATTATATTTGGAACATTCTTGTTTTTCTTACAGACAATTACATGTTGCATGCTCATTTGTTGCGACACCTAAAAATGCTTATGTTTATACGCCTAAAGAAATGACAAAAAACATTGTCTATCTTCTATCATTACACTAAATCAAATATAATTATTTATATTTTCCCATGTTAAATATAACAGACCAGAAAAATCTGCGATGGTGAAACACTGATTAGATGAAAAGCACGAGTTGAAAGTAGATGATGTAACCCTGTTTAAAAACATTGTTAAGTGTAGTGAATTGAATACCTGGGAAACTTTGTATATAAATAAGAATAAAAATAATATTGTAAATAATGAGTCCGGCCCTATTCAAAATTCTATATTAATATAATTATTGTTACACGAGAAAAGTTTATTGTAACTTTTTGGTTAAAATCTTGAAATAATAAAGCTGAAGATAGCTTTAGGACATGTTTAGGAATGTTCCATATTAATATATAGGTGTTTCAGGAATCTATACTTTTACCTTTTTTATATTTTAATCACTATTTGTATACATAAAAAATTACTTTTGGTAAATGTTTACATTCGCAAATCCAACTAAGTATTAGTCTGGAATGTTCCTAAACATGTACTACGGCTGTTTTCATTAATATTTTTTTTATTAAAGAAATGTTCGCGAAAAAAATCATTAAAATCTCTGTCTCACCTTGGAATTCACCTGTGTGGGTCGTTCTGAAAAAATTAGATGCTTCAAACAAACAAAAGTTAAGATCTAGTAATTGACTTTAGGGGATTAAATATGAAAACTATCGAAGATATGTTTCCGCTTCCAAACACAACCGACATATTGGACAAACTAGGAAGATCCCAATATTTTAGTACTCTTGATTTTGCTTCAGGTTTTCATCGGGTTGAGATACATCCGGACAGTATTGATACGACAGCCTTTACAATGAAAACTGGCCACTTCAAGATTCGAAGAATGCCATTTGGACAAAAGAACAGCCCACCTACATTCCAAAGGATAAGGAATAACGTATTATGAGGAATACAGAACAAGACCTGCTTAATTTATCTTAATGACATCATCATATCTTCAACCAATTTGATAGAGCACCTATTAAGATTATAAGAAGTTTTTGGTAGACTATGAAAAGCTAATCTTAAGCTACAGTTACACAAAACAGAATTTTTAAATTCAAAATAAATATCTTCGAACGGCAGTGAGATTAACTACTCTGCAATAGAAAAAGATCTATTAGCGATTTTATGGGCAACAAAACATTTCAGGGGTTATTTATTTGAGAGAAAATTCGAAGTCTATTTAGACCATAAACTTTTACAATGGTTATTTTCTGTTAAAGAACCAAAATCCTAACTTTTAAACTAGATGGAGATTAAAACTAGAGGAATATGATTACGAAATAAAATATAAAAAAATGAAACAATCAAAATGATGATGCATTATCGAGAATGCAATTGAATATCACTGAAAAAATGTTAACAAACTCTCAAAATATTGTATATTAAGAATTACAAATGCCATCAGTTGTCCTAGTGCGGCTTTACTTCCCGGATTAGATGATAGTCAGTCTATGATCCTCTACGTTGATATGGAAGAAGAAGACGACTCCGCCAATCAGGAAGAAATCAATGAAGTAAGTGAACAGACAGATCATTCCAATTTTGAAGGATATAACCAAGTGGAAAAGCCAATATCAGATGAACCTGTGAATTTCGCAAAACACCAAATATTTTTGTCACTCATAAACTATTGACCAAAGAAAGTGAAAATAGTAAAATTGTCGGAACTTCTAAAATGAAATTTATTATTGAAATGTCAGAAAACAATTTTGGTAATGACATTATTCAATTTGTAAAAGAATACTTGAACCCAATGTTAAATATAATAATTATTTAGAAAATGACTTCTATAAGTAATTTGTGACATGGATAGCTAAATTTTTTAAAAGTTCTAAACTTTAGTTAATTAAATGTAACACTAAACTATAAGATATAACCGAAGAGGATGAATTTCAAGAGATAATAAATAATTACCATGTAAGCAAAACCCATCATTGTGGGATACAAGAGATATATGAACAGATTAAAAGAAAATATTGTTGGTCTAATATGAAAGGACACATCTAAAATTTTATTAATAATTGTGAAATCTGTTTGAAGACAACATATAAATAGAGTACTCTTTAAAAGCTGAAACAGATTTAACGACCAACACCAGTAAATCCACTACAGATAATCCACATAGACAGCATTCCTTTGGCTAAGAACGGGTATACTAGACCCATTCTCTCATTATGCACAAGTATATCTGGTGGAGGCAAACATGACACAGAAATCAGCTGAAACCTGACTACTTTACACGTTACGGAGTCCCTGAATCAATAGTGTCAGACAACGGAACTGAATTTACTAGAAAAATAATTTAAAAAATTATGGTAATTAAAATATATTTCATAAATACTCAACTCCCACTTTCTAATGGATTAATTGAAAGGTTCCATTCCACACTAATTGAACACATACAACTTTTAAATAACCAGGAAGAATTTAAGAAAGAAAATGTTACAAAGAAAGTAAAATATGCAATTATTGCTTATATTATCAGCATACATGCAGTTACTAAGTTAACACCTTTTGATGTATTATATGGACATAATACCCCTAATAATGTTTGGAATATTGGCATTGGAAATCAGTTCACTAACAATTGTATAATAAGTCATGGAGAGAAAAAAAACTTTGAGAACACATTAAGGGGTTTAATCAGAAGATCAAAGAAAATATTCTAAGCAAAGAAAACTAAATAAAAACCCACTACCAAGTGTTTTGTTTTGGAGGGTGCTGAGTCCAATACCGACTACAATATTAAACAGGGGTGCTCGGGTGTTGCTCTACAAGAGTAAAAAATTGGTAAATTGGCGTAAAATTGTCAGAAGGCAAAAATATATATATTTATATATATAATGATCACTCGGGAGCTTTTGGAAGGTGCTGTGTCTTTTACCGTCATCGAAAATCAATGGGGGTGCACGGGTGACCCTCTATGGGAGTAGCAAATGATGAATTGGGGGTATAATTGCGAGAAGGCAAAACAAAACTAGAAAATGATCAGTCGTAGTGTTTTGGAGGGTGCTGATTCCAATAACGTCTACAATAATAAACAGGGATACACGGGTGTGGCTCTACGGGAGTAGAAAATTGGTAAATTGGGGGAAAATGTCAGAAGGCAACAACAACAACAAATAGAAAATGATCACGCGAGATGTTTTGGAGGGTTCTAAGTCCAATACCGTCAATAATATTATACGAGGATCCACGGGTGTGGCTCTACGGAATTAGAAAAGGGATGAATTGGGGTTAAATTGTCAGAAGGGAAAAAAAGAATAGAAAATGATCACTCGGGGGTTTTATTGGTGCTGAGTTTTGTACCGTTACCGAACGTCAATGGGGATAGACGGGTGATCCTCTATGGGGGTAGCAAATGATGAATTGGGGTATAATTGTGAGAAAGCAAAAAAAACTAGAATATGATAAATTGTAGTGTTTTGGAGGGTGCTGAGTAGAATACCGCCTTCAATATTATACGGGGATGCACGGGTGTGGCTCTACGGGACTAGAAAAGTATGATTTGGGGTAACATTGGCAGAAGGCAAAATAACAAGAAAAAATGATCACTCGGGTGTTTTTAATGCTGTTGAGTCTTCAACAGTTATCGAACGTCAATGGGGATGCACGGGTGATGCTCTATGCTAGTAGCAACTGGTGAATTAGGGTGAAAATTTCAGAAGGTAGAATATTATGACTTGTAAAGTGAAACATTCAACCAAATTAGATTATATTTTGGTATTTTTATCTTTTGGAGGGAATGAACTAGCTGAAGTAAACAGATACTATCATGAAGTAATTATCATGGTCCCTGTCACAAGATTAAAACTGATAATACTGAATGATGTGGTCATCCTTTCAGAGATCGAAAATAAACATTACACAAACACGTTCATGACGGGTTCGATCCCAGGCGCTAATTGGTCACGTGTTACAATGTGAAATTTATACAGCCGTTTCTCCCTCTACTTTCAACATACAACCACAAGGGAAGTCTCTTTAAAATCAGTTTTGTTTCGGCTACAATAGTACATAGTTGTCTTAACTTGTCTTAGAAATTGTCACATTGATTGTTACAATCCTATTATTTGTTGTTATTTTTAATATGAATTAAAATGAAACTTAACAAATTTATTGTTTGTAATAAAAACAAATGTCCACAAATAAATTTAAACCCTCAATTTAAGTCATTTCTTTATTTAGGCTAGTACAGACGGCACTGTCTTATAAAAGGTATTATTCTCTTTGACGTATGTCTGGGTAAAAAAAGGAGGCACTTGCTAAATCTATGCCTCACGGGTCGCGTTCCTCGTGTCGGTTTCTTTCAGGTAAATGGACAAAATTAAAATTAATAAATCCACCGCCGCTAGGTTGCTATTTTAAAATTTCCCCGCACCATTGAAGGTGTTCAGTGCTCTGTCGAATTTTAGGAATAGTTCTCCAATTCTGTCAGTAAACATAGTGTCATAGTAACAAAAATACGGGAGTGCAAGTAGACGATTGTATAGTGAATCAGCAGGTTAGGTGTAGACCGGTACCCATCGATCCTCTGGATTGGTTACATGTTTTCAATACCCTCAATATATCTGCAACTAAATGAACGGTTTCATCTTTAACAATATTCAATCTAGATTTCCAGGCGTGCACTGCACGGGATAAAGGCCAAGTACGAATTCAACTTTTTTTCTTCTGAATTTCTCATTTAATTATTAGTCTTAGAGTTAGTACACTAACTTCTCCTATATCCGTACTTTAAGAAAGTACATTTATTCCCATTTAATTTATTTTATCTCATTGAGCTTTCTGCCACAATTTTTAAATTCTATTTCTTTCGAGTTGCAATCTTTTAAGAGTTTTTGCAGTTTAAGAACGATTTTGCAGAATTTTTAGACTAATACATCGAATTTTCTTCAACATTTCTTCTTCAGTGTATTAAAAAAAATGAAAAATTCAATTTTAAGTTTTTACTGCTTGTAAAAAAACAATAAAGGATAAGTAAAGGGTTGGCATAAAGTTTATTTACAGTAGGTTTTTAAAGTTAGGCCTATAGTAGAAAAACAACAAATATTGTATCACCTTTACCTCAGGTAGGTAACCAGAAAAATCTACCTAGGATATTGTACATTGTAAATAAAAGAAGGCTTTTATTTGGTCGAATCTCATCTAATGTTAATTTCTTGTTCACCTAGGCCCATTGAACATGTCTATATTTTATAGGTTCAAAAGAGCACAAATTACCATTATCGGGTAAAAAAATTAAACATTGAAATAATTGTATTTCTGTACTTACGACAGACACATGTAACAAAAAAACTGTTTTATTTTTCTGTGAGCATATGCTTTAAAAGGGTGCATATAGTATTCTAACAAGGAGTAAAATTTTCACGAAGATATGACAATTTAGTGCCAATACCAATCAGTATAAACATTTTATCAAGATAAGGGCAAAACGTTTTAAGTATTTATTTAAGGATTCGTGTATTGTAGGTGGTTTTCTGCCAATAAAACTAGACAGCAGTTCAGGCGGTTTAAGCAATGGTAAATATTTAAACTTCTTTACTTCTACATCTCAAAAGAATATAAGTAAGGATATAGTTCTTCCCAGTGTATATTGCATTGAAGCTAGGTATCACGGTGAAAAACGTTTTCGGTAAGCAATGTAATACATCTATTTTATTTATCCACCATATTTGATTTGTCATAAGTTGTTATAGGTACAATTGTGTTTGAGTAAAGACCTATTTTTTCTAAAAGTTCTTTAACTATATTCATTAAATTTTACTGGTAGTCGTTGTTGGCAGGTTAAAAAATTTATTTAGTTCTTCCCTTAGATATTTTCCTAAAGGATGCCATTTCACCTTGATTGTGATGTTACTTTCATCAAGACACGTTGAACGCACCTGAAAATATATCTGATAAGATTTAAGTATATTTTAATCTTCTTCTTTAATTCTATCTTTAACCGTATCCCTCCTGGCTCGCATATCTACAATTTGATTTATTATTATTATTATGGTGAAAAAATTTACAAATATTTTGGCGCAGCTGAAGAACCAGTCTTCAAAAACTAGCTGTAAAATAGCGTTATGCAGAGTGAGAGAATGAAATTAGTCACTATGATGGTATTTCTTGTTAAAAAAACAAGACGTAAAAGATAATGACTGTTTTGTAGATTTTTTTTCACTTTAAAAAATCTCTCCGTTCTTCGGACATGTTACATACATTTTTATAGTTAGTATCAGAATGATTTTAGTTTGTTCGGCTGTGTCTGATCTCATGACCAAGTCTGCTAATACTCAATCATTTCTCAAAACTGTCTCCTTTGTTTATATATTTTACGAATCCTACCACTAGCAATACCAGTTAATAAATAACTCCTAATTACAAACTTAATATTTCAATTTGAATATTCTCTATTCTTCGTTGATGAAAATTACTTCAGCTAAGCAACCCTAACCAAGAGCTTATAAAAGGTTTTGTTGCCCATCTTTAGACGTTGATAATCATAAATATTTACTACCGATGATAAATTTATAACGGTTATTTTTCACTATACTTTAAATTTACTGATATTTTACTGATAATCTCTTTATTTTTATGGTAGGCGAACAAAAAGGCTATCTACGATCAAAACATTGGGCGTCCTGATAAAGATTACAACGGGCATCTCCTTTTTTTTAGCTATAATTGCCGATACTTAGTATGGTATTCATATCGTATGGTATCCTCGCAAGCAAGAATCAGTACAGTAGTCTTGAAGAGCCAAACAATATTAATTTATGTATGTACTGTATTCAATAAAGTTCTATATACGTAATTTATACATTCTTAATTATAGTATTAGGGTTCATTAGAACTCCTGTTTTTTTCTAGTGTACAGGAAGCTATTTCCGTGTAATCCAAGTTTTCGGTAATCCGACGGTGTCTCGGTCCAATCTACCTCGAATTATCGATGCACTATTGTATTTGTTTCCGTACCAATGATCACCGTAATTGAAACAGTTTTTCATGCAACTCTAAAGTGAGTGAAGATCCCATAGACATTAAAGTTACTCTTGGGACTAGAATATCTAGGATAAACATAATAGATTTATTACATTGCTTACCGAAAAGGTTTGATTCCTAGTTACACTGCAATATACATTGGGAAGAACTATATCCTTACATATAATCTTCAGAGATGTAGAAATAAAGAATTTTAAATATTTACCATCGCTTAAAACGCCTGAACTGCTCTCTAGTTTATTTGGCATATTAACACCTATGATACATGTATCCTTAAATAAGTACTTAAAATGTTTTGCCCTTATGGTCATAGAATGTGTGTATATATCCACGTATTCTTTCTTTGCTACATTATTTATATTTTTCAACTATTTTTGAGTATTTTGGATGAAAAAATATATATAATGTTATTATCGATAAAAATGATGTTGTGTGGCCTATAAATAACGCTAGTTCTTTAATACCTGGGTCATTCATTTGGAAGAGTTGAGATATTGTTCGTAAGTGTTTCATTAGAGTCCTCGATGTAAGTACTTGATGGATTTGTAAACATGCTATTTTAGCATGCTTTCGTAAAACTTTATAAATAATTATGGGGTTACTGGTATTTGTGTTTGCAAACACGCAAGTGTTATCGTCAAGAACGGAATTATTTCTTGAACTTATTAGCAAATAAATATGAAATCCTAATATTAAAAAAATCTCATAAAAAATGACACTCGGTAGTTTTTGAAACTGTACAACTCCCCTTCTTATATCACATCTGTCAATAAGAAATCCGTTCGCTGGAAAGGACATACAGCTGTGGATTCGCGACCTTATCTTGGAGAGAACTATGCTATGTATTTACAGACACAATTCTGATATGGAAACATAAACAGCCGACACTCTGAAAGACATTTTGACGCGTTTGTTTACTTGATGGCAAACTTATCTTAATGTTCCGGTTAATGCATCTCGTACTTTTCCCTTGGGGCTCTTAGATACTATAGGATCGATAAAGTATTTATTTTTTAACTCAACTTACTTTTCAAATTAATTGTCATAGCATCTCTATCCAATTTTAAGAATCTAAAAGTGACTATTATTTGCTGTATATTGTTACAATTTGGTAACATTGCAAACATGTTAACACTAGTCTGCAACACATGTATTAACAGATGTAACACTTAATATGGCCTACGCTATATATATTCACTAAAAGTTAATACCAATGTATTCAATAAACATATTAATAAAATAAAATATAGACTACCAGCGGCTAAAGTCGAGGATAGAAACAAATGTTTCCGTCTTTATACGACCATTTTGACGGTTGGGAGAATACCATAAATTTACGTTTACGCCGTATGTAAATGAGAGAAAGGGATGGAAAAGATAGAATGCAGAAAGTCAGTTTTTCGTGCCTTCGTCCACGAGAGTACTTGTCGAGTGTGAGCCTTTATCTTTGTGTGGCTTGGTTTTTGGACCTATTTTTGTTTACACCAGACAGCCTGATATCGTAATATAAACTGACTACACTCGCACAGATGTCATTTAGGTTCATGTATACAATACAAAGATTAACGAAAGATGATTCAGTATTTATTGACCTTTAACTACCGTCCTGCAATTTCTGTCACATTATTACTGCCGTTGTAGCACATAGACACGAAATTTCTAAGTGTGATTTATTGTGTGGTTTAACAATTTATCTTGCACTTACTTTATGCAAATTGTTTTTGAATATTCTGATTGCATGTGACTAGAGTAAACGTAGTTTTATGAGAGCAGTCATATTTTATTTACTAATTGAAAACTGTAGTAAATAAAACCTTCTAAGATTTTAGCGCAGTTTAGCTAAAGACTTATAATCGCACGATAATTAACATACACTAATTATTTCTTGATCACTGATTGTACACACTTAACTTTAAATACAAGATATCATTTGACATATTATAAGCTTTATTTATAGAAACTGGTATTAGAAATAATAACTCAATTTTGACAGCAGTATTTACACAGAACATTCTAGACATATTGGCTGTACAAAGACAGCTTAAAAAGTGTACCTAGTCTTTGTATTTTTTGTTGCTGGACAAATTCTACATTGTTTATAACAATTTATCTATACAAATAGAAAAATTTGTAAATTTCTGGATGTTGCAGTTTTTCGAAATCATCATCGTCTGATTCACTTCGTTGAGATTCGGTATCATGATCTTTTGCTCAAGTACTTCTTCACTCTGTTGCACAATTCCCCTATTCTCTTTGATGCCTTATAAAAGTTGGTCATTAGATACATCACCTGAATCACTGTCTTCTTCGGCTAACCCGTCGCTGATGGTCAGGCACGATGACGGTAGTTGAAGGTTAAGCTTGGAATTTGTAGATATTGGCATAATAGGTTTTCTGGATATATAAGCTGATAACGATAAGTCGATGAAATGATGTGGGTCAACAAATTCTCTTTGTCGTTTATTCTAAGTTGTATAAAGGTTGAAAAAATATAAGGTCTACTTATTTATAGTTTTTTAAATTTACGGTTATAGTAGAATTTTGTCATTAACGGATGGTTGAAAAGTCATTCCGCTGCTCCCGCTAACGATACCATCCCTTTTTAAAAGAACAAAAGAAAATAACACGAAAAGAAAAGAAAATTAATTACCCGAAGAAGAATGAGAAAACAAACATAAATGTTTAGATAGTCTAAGTAAAAATGGAAAGAAAATATATGACAATTAGGTAGACAAAATACATTTAAAAAAAAATTAAATAAAAAATTTAATTTTTATAAAATTATCAATTTGGGACAAACGGTTATCTTTTCAAGTTGAATCGTTCAAGCATGCAGTCTTTAAAATTCTTAAAGCACATGGACAGGCTGCATTGAAACACTGCTCCAAGTTATAAAGATTAGTTTGACAGACATGACGTAAACAAACGTGCCAGAACTGCTATGGGAGTGCCGCCTTTTTATATTTTCATATCACAAACATTTCTGTAAATAGATGTAGCATAACTTCTGTCCAAGACAAGGTCGCGTACCCGACTCTTTCTGTTCGTTATGTTGCATAGTTGGAAATATGCAAATTTTATTGTCAATGGGATATATTACCCCAAACACCCCTTGGTAACCCCGTACATCCCCGACAAATTTTGATGACAAGGGACTAAGACCTTCTAAAATCTTCGAATGCCCATTTTTGGGCAATATTTTAGATTCTGGCAAGTTTTACCTTAATACACCCACAGCGATACCCGCAGTCCCATCCCGGATTGTGCATAGCCAACTTCGGAGCTAGGATTAGACTCAGCATTATTAAAAACCCCGAGTGATCATTTTATAACGATCTCTTGGCCTCTGACCTTTTTACCCAAATCATCCCTTTGGCACTCACGTAGAATCACATACGTCCATCCCAGGTGACTTTGGATGACATTGAATTCATCACGCTCAAAAACCCCCGAGCGGTTATGTTCCAGCGATTTTTTTTACTTCTGACATTTTCACCCCTTTGCTACTCGCGTGGAACCACACCAGTGGATCCCAGGTGGCTTTTGGTGACGGCATTGAATTCCCCCTCATCAAAATTCTCCGAGTTGTTATTTTCTAGTATTTTGTTTGACTTTTGACACTTCTACCCCAAATCATCCCTTTGGCACTCACGTAGTCACATACGTCCATCCCCGGTGACTTTCGATGGCGCCATTGAATTCACCATCCTCAAAAACCCGCGACTGGTTATGTTCCAGAGATTTTTAAACTTTTTACTCCAATTCACCCCTTGGGTACTCGCGTGGAACCACATCAGTGCATCCCCGGCGACGGCATTGAATTCCGCCTTACCAAAAACCACCGAGTGTTTTTTTCTAGTTATTTTTTGACTTTTTTACACCAAACCATCCCTTTGGTACTTACGTAGAGTTACATCCGGTTCATCCCCGGTGACTCTAGATGACGCCATTGAATTTAGCATCCTCAAAAACCTCCGAACGGTCACTACCCCGCGATTCTTAGGCATCTGACATTTTTACCCCAATTCAACCCCTTTTGTACATGGGTTTAGCCTTACCAGTACATCCCCGGTGACTTTCGATGGCGGCATTGAATTCAGCATACTCAAAAACCCCCGAGTGGTCACTTTCCAGCGATTCTTTGTCCAATTCAAATATATACATTACGTAGTACGATTGATATCTATGTGGATGCCAGCAATGTTGCCAAGTTTGTGGCTGCCATAATGTTAGGGAATGGTTGAAATATACAGAAAATTTATATACAGGAAGCGACTATGCTGCCCCTGGCGGAAATGTTACGAACTTGTGATATACCAATCCCGTTCGCTCTGCTATCAATACGAGTACCGTTTGGTTATTACAAATTATTTTTAAAAAATTCAGAACGACCATGGAAATTCCAAATACAGTATAGCTCCAATAAAACACTTCTTTTTACACTTATTGACATGATTTTTATTTCGATTATTGTCAAAAGGTGTTACATTATCATGGATTACTATGTGGCTGCTAGTTTGAATGCAAAATGGCCAATGTATGGTCTCCGTATTATTAGCAGGCTGTGTATATATATATATATATATATATATATATATATATATATATATATATATATATACATACACATATATTTATATTTATATATACAGGACACAAATACAAAAATATTTACTATAACCTAGAAATCCTACACATCAACCAAAAAGGACCATATCTCAACACACTAGAACAATATGAAATTTACAGACACACAAAAGCACAAAGTACAAACATATTAAATGAACAAACACAATACAAATCACACATACTCTTTGATCCTATCGAAAACCTGCCTTAAAAAACCGACCGGCATCTCTAAGCAAAAGACAATGCCGAAGAATGCCACAAAGCAATAGAAAACATTCTGTTTCAGTAAGTTTTAAAAAAATTAAAAGTTCGGATAGTCATAAACTATTGTTAAAGTGATTATATATATATTGGGAAATTAATAATTTAGCCGAAATAAATACAGGAACTTAGGGACCTGTAAGACAGTGAAAAATTTTTAATCCGAGGTGCATCAAGATTCCTGCATGTGAAATGCGACTGGTTCTAGGCCGTAATGTTGGATCGCGCCTAGAACCACCATAAGGCCAGATGGGACAAAACCATCACGCTTTCGCCGTCTAAGACCATCCATGCACAAGGGCTCCAGACTCAGCCTCCAGGATGCGGAAATGGAGAAAGACTTCCATCGACTGTCCAGGGATGGCAACTTCCGATGTCCAGGGACCAGGGAATCCAGAAGAGAGGACTCTAGGACCGGCAGAGAAATCCTTGGCAAGTCATTTTCTCTATTATATACAAATTAACGTCAAATTTAGTCAGTTAAATTTATTAAATTCAAATTACTAATTAAACTTAAACTATGACTTCACTCTATGTTGAAAAATTAAATAAATCTTAAAAGTAGTAAAATTAATTAGTATAACAAAAATGTTTAAATAATGAATAATAAATATTAAATTTACAAAGTGGTTTTGGCCATAAGCCAATCATTTTCAAGAAGACCAGATTAATTGAATCATATAAATTTTAAAATTATTTATAATAAAATGTGAATTTACCAATTCAATCTTGAAATGAGAAGATAAAATTTTTTATTATGTTAAATTTGGAAATAATTTGCTTTAAAAATGTGTAAATGTAACTAATGAATTATATATGAAATGTAGGATTTAAATATGTGAAAAATAACGAACTTTTAATTCATTATTTGTGAAGATAAAGAGAGAGTTAAATGTATTTTATTTGAAAAGATAATTATTTTAGTTTAAAATCAGTAATTAAATGCATTATAAAACTTACAGTATTTGAATTTATCCTGTGTTGAACAACCAATAAAAACTTTTAGTTTTTTCCAACTGATAAATAATGATTATAAAATCAAAGTACAGTGTTAATTAAATTTCTTTAATTAATAAATATATAAAATTAAGAACCTAATGTTTCTTTAAACGATTTCTCTCCTGAGAACAATTTATTGAGCTATTCTAAAAATTAGTTGGTTTTTGTATTGAAGTCCAGAGATGATGTCTACTGGCAGATCATGTTTAAAGAACACAGGAGCCTTTTAAAATAGTTATCTTAAACATGATCATATTTTGCACGTCCCCTTGCTGTGCCTGCAGATCTCATGAAGAGGTAAGATTCTTTGGAAATTTTGTGTGTTCATATAAATGTTGTTTCTCTCCAGCTGACTATTTTACTGACATGTGTGACCATATACAGACCCAACAAACCTGCAAACCATCTTAGGGGAGGTCATACAAACGTTAAGGTAGAAGTCAGCGGGAATAGGCTTGCATTTTGGCGTGGTACATTACGCGGGAACACAAGACATATTTTAGGGATCTTAACATGGTACACAAAACGGCGTAAGCAGCTGATATATAAATATATAATAAATATGTATTTGTGCCAGCAAACGAAGTGGGGCGGGGGGGGACGTTGCAGCACACGCACACGCGCGCGCACACACACACACACACACACATATATATATATATATATATATATATATATATATATTTTTTTTTTTTTTTTTTCCTTTTTTCCTTTTTTTTATGCTATGCAACACAGTTTTCTTGTATTCACTTATCACTTTTACTATATATACCTAAACAAATATCTTACTTGGTATTTATGCAAGTTAACTGTCAAAGATTGATAGTATCTTAATTGCTGAGTAGCAACTCAAGTTGATGCTCGACAATGAAGATACTATCAATCTTTGAACGTTAACTAGCATAAATACAAAGTAAGATTCTTGTTTAAGTACACAGTGAAAGTGAATATATATATATATGGAATATGAATTTTGTGTTGCAATACAAGTAAGTAGGTAAGAAAGGTGCTAAAAGCAGCTTATTTGTGGGAACGAACTAGTAATAAATTTTACAAGTTTCTAGGGAGTTTTTTGTTTAAGTCATGAAGCAGACAAGTGTACGTGGCCTAACAACAGAACTGTTGTAGTGAGATATAAGCTGGCTCCCATGATCTGGGACATGCACAGATTGTGCGAATTAGCAGAAATTTGGATTTCTAACTGAAATGTTTAAATTCTCAACGGTTATTAGAAAATTCCTTATTGGGTGATATTTAAAAGGATGTAAAACGATTGGCCAAGAAATATAGAAGTCGGGTGTTTGATTTGAACCAGAGAAATTGCTAGAGATAGGGAAATCAGTCAAACACCATACTTGGCGAAGGGTGGACATAAGTCTGAAATGGGAAAGTTTTAATCAGGAGGGTTTAAGTTTAAAGTAAAGTTGAAGGAAGAAATTATATTTATTTTATTTAAATCTAGTAAATAATTCTTGTTGATTAATTAAAAGTACCTAAGGGTTGATAAAGGAAATTTGTATTAAAAGGGGGATCTGCGAATAAAAGGGAAAATGGTGATTAAAATTATAGTGAAAGTTTTGTGGATCAAGGTATTGTGTTTCGCAAAGAGCATTTTAACAAGTGTCAGGTAGTGAGAAAGGGTTCATCTGAAGTTCTTTGAAACGAACATAAGTATTGCACTCTCTGTTGCTATAATATAATTCATCTTCTAAATTTCTGGTCAATACGTTATGATTTAAATTTCTTTATTGTAATAAGACTAATAATAAGCAGTTTTCTAAAGCAGTAACCTAACACGCCCTGGGAATAAATATTATCAAAAAGTAAGAGTCTCAAAACAAAGCCGAAATAAAATAATATCAAATTTAATGTAATGCAAATTTGTAATTAAAAATATTTTAGTAAAGTAAACATTGCTGGATTTATGTAGCTAGTATATGAAATTATGTAAAGTAAAGTTAATATTGTTATTTGCATTTATAATAAAAGTATTTAAAGAAATTTGCAATTACTCTATATTACCTTGAGTAATATTGGCGCCCAAAACCCTAGATTTTAGTATTAATTAAATAGCATAAATGCTCAGGTTGAGTTAGCAGAATTGTGGTTGAGTAATAAAGTTGTATGTTATAAAATTAGTCCCACAACGTGGGCAGTTAATTAAAAGGTAACGTAGAAACATAAATTATCACATAAAGGTCTATGACGTTATAAAACACATATTTTGTTGTACGTTATAATATGTATATGTAATTATTTTACAGTGAATAAAATTGCAGTTCAGACGTTTCGCTTGAATCTCATCTAGCATTGACGAGTTGAACCCAACAACAGTTGAAGTGAGAATGGAGAACTCTGCTCCTATATAAAGAAGAAAAAAACCCCGCCTATTGATGTCAGTCCACACACAACTAAGCCAAACAATTACTCACATTCCATTCGTTTTGTTCACCTTTCTGACGATAAAATCTATCGATGACATAGTTCCCCACTGCGAGCAATTTCAAAGTATCATTGAGTTTGTTAAGACTCCCTTGTTTCTCTATTTCAACAGCCTCACGTATAGTTATAGTCCTGTAGTTGTCCACTTCAGCAATCAGTTGGAAGACTGGAAACCAAGAGTATATCCTATATTACTGTGTTACCTGTAAAGAGCTGATATTTTCTGCTTGTTTTAAGGCCAAGTTCTCATCAAGCCTACCTGAGTTAAGTCTGCTAAAACCTCTGAAACTCATCGCCAGACTCTGGATCCTGACTTGGTTGTGAATAACATTTCTAGCTACAGCCTCAGTGATGCTGAAATCTCTCTCCTATATAAAGGGTTTAACTTTTCTATTGCTTCTACCAGGCTTCCTAAAGAAGAAATAATATCTGAGGTCAAAACATCTATAGCCTACATGGGTAAAACTGAAGATGAAGAAATTCGTCAAGAGGTTGCTAGTATTTTACATAATAGCAGGAATCCTAAACCTAATCTGAGCCCAGGAGTAGAGCCTTTTTTAAACTGAAAAATAATGGAGACATTACCATATTGCCGGCTGATAAGGGTAACACCTCGGTTGTTTTAAATACTTTAGATTATATGGATAAGCTGCAGGAGATCTTGAATGATGAGGATTACAAGGTTGTTAAGAACTATCCTACTATTTAGAAAAGACTACCAAGTAGAGGATTAAAAAAACGCCTATCTATAAGGAAACAAAGTCCAGGATAATTCCTCGAGAGAAATCCGTGTAGAGCTCCTTAGTTATATAGTTTACCTAAAATCCATAAACTGGGCACTCCTATGAGACCTCTAGTGAGTTCTATTAATTCACTAGTTCAGAGCCTGGAGAAATACTTGGCTCAAGTTATACGTTCAGAAGGCTGATTTCTTTATCAAGAACTCTGAACATTTTGTCCAAGTGTTGCAAGGCTTTCAAGTTGAAGAGAGTAACATAATAGCTAGCTTGGATGTCAGGTCATTATTTCCGAGCGTTCCTAATGATGAAGTGCTTCAGAGGATGTACATTTTTTAAGAACTCCCTTTACATATTATAGATCTGGCTAAACACTGTATCAAAAACACTTACTTTTTGCTTAATGAACAGTTTTACAGGCAACTTGATGGTGTCCCTATGGGATCCTCTCTTTCTCCTGCTGCAGCCAATAATTTTATGACGTTCTTTGAGCAAGAGGCCTTGGTTTCGTTATGTGGATCATATCTGTATTATTTGGCCCGGAAGTTGATAAGTTCCTTACATATCTCAACTCTCACCACTCCAGGATATTTTTTACTTTGGAACTAGAGAGTGATTTACTGCTTGCTGTTTCTGGACATCTTGATTAGGAAGGGTCAGAATGGTTGTGTTTAACATTCTGTCTACAGAAAACTGACTCAAACTAATAGATATTTTAACGCTGAGTCCCACCACCCATCAAAGATCCTGGCTGTCACTGACACGCTATTCTCTCGGTTTCGTAAGTTAACCGACATCTATTCAAGGGACGATGAACTTATTACTATGAAAGAAGTGCTTAGAAGCAATGGATATAAGGGTTATGTCATTGATAATGCGTTACACCACCAAAGTCTCCTTCCGATTGACGTAGATAAGAGGGAGACTGAGAAAACTGGTACTGTTTTCCTGCCTTTTGTTAGAGGGACCAATGATGGGATTGTCAGACTATTTAGGAGGCATGGTATATGTTCTCTCTACAAAGCTAACATCACCATCGACAACATTCTCGAAAAGGCCAAAGATAAGATCTTCTTGGAAAACCATGGCGTTACAGTGTTTATTGTGGAGTTTGTAAGAAATCGTAGATTGGCCAATCAAACACATGTATCACAGCTAGACTAAGGAGTAGAAACTTGGCCTTAAAAACAAGCAGAAAACGCCAATTCGGTACAGGGACCATAGCGTTACAGGATATACCATTGAATTCCAGTCTTATCGACAGATTGCTCAAGTGTAAAACTACAGGAATTATACGTGAGGCTTTTGAAATAGAGAAGCAAGGGAGTGTTAACAAATGCAATGATACTTTGAATTTGCCGCAATGTGGAAATATGTCATCTGTGATTTTTTATTCACTCCAAATTGAACGCATGTACTCCGAATATTAACTATTCATCATATTTTTCCATCTTTAAAGGAATACGTATCAGCACATGTAACAGGTTCAATTAAAATAGAATAATTTTTGTGTTGAGAAAAACATATATATATATATATATATATATATATATATATATATATATATATATATATATATATCGCAGTATGTTTTCTTGTGTATTAATAAAGAACAAAAGTCTAAATACAAATACAAGAATTATAATTGAATTTACAATGTAAATTCAATTATAATTCTTGTATTTGTATTTAGACTTTTGTTCTTTATATATATATATATATATATATATATATATATATATATATATATATATATATATATATATATTGTAACATTTTGAAAATAGCAAATAAGAAATTGGCTAGATTAAAATTGAAACTAATTTTAGGTAAAAGCCTAGAAAAGGTTGTAAAATGTAAACAAGGTATTTGAACTGTAAAATCCATTAGGAAATTTGTTATATCAAATAACCTAGATAATCTACAAGATAATCTAATAATAATAATTATATGGAAACAAAATTGTAAACTTAAGTAACATAGGGCATAAATAATTGCTGGAGAGATGGAAGGTAAAAAACGTGATTGTAAACAATGTGGTTAGAGGTTATGTTTGTAGAAATCCAGCTCAAAAACACACACATTTCGGAATTATTACAAAAGTAAAAAGTAAAGACACTTCACACACAAATAATAGTAATGAAATAAACACTGGAAGGTTTATTAAGGATTGGAAAATTGAAACAGTATGTTAACCAAATTAAAACGGTAAAAATAGTTCGTTGACATTAACAGCTGTAAAACAAAGAAGTAGGTCAGTTGCAGTCGACTCTAGTGGGAAGAAATAGAACTAAATTATAGCCATTGGTTGATTTTTTTGGAAGAAGGAGGACGCCATGTTTAAAACAATTTTTAAAAGTAAAAACGAAGCGTTAGTCAGTCGGGCGTGGTGATGCCGAGGTAGCGGATCGTCTCTGAGAATTCAAAATTCCATTTGAAGAATTTCGTCAAAATTATACAGATTTGTGAAGAAAATTGGCCAAATTAAAACAAGGAGAAGTGAATTTAAAGCTATAATACAGTGTTAATATAATTTGAAGTAACTAAAAAGAATTTAAGTGTGTTAAAAGTAAAATTTAAAGAGAACGGAATCTTACGTGAACAAGCGACCTTCGATAATTTATAAGTTGAGTATACAGCGCTATAGAAATAACCTTTAGTGGACTTTTAAGATTATAAGGAAGTTTAAATTTGTACATTATTAGAATATCTTGTAATTAATTAATAGTTAGTAATAAGAAACATAATCCAGTTCAAACAGTTTAGGGACCTTTTTGCTAATTCCAAAATTTAAGTTTTTTTTTCATCAGGAAGCTATTTATTAAACCTATTTTCTAAATTTAATCTTGTTTATCAAAATTTATTTAATTTAACCCAAGAGTTAAAAGATATAGCCCATGCCTTTAAACCCCGAGATATTAAGAGATCTTAGAAAATAGCCTAGGGTATAAAATTTTGTAACTAAAATTGAAGGAATTGAGTTTAGCCTATTGTGTTAAAACTTGTTAAGTTTTATTATTTTTTTTGTGTTCTGTTTATTGTTAAAATGTTGAAATAAAACTGTTATAATAAAGAATTTAAAGTATTAATGCCTGAGTTGTGTTGTGTTACAAGATATAATTATAGATAAAAAGAAAATATTACAATATATATATATATATATAATGTATGCCTGTCTTTTTGAAACATATCAAACCATTTCTCTGATTGACACGAAACCTGTATTGGGTAGCTACAGCGGCCATTCCTGTTAAAGTATCTGTAGACCTAAGCAAACATAGTACATTTACTCTGTGATATGTGACACTAGTATATATTTAAAAAGAGTCAATTAAATTGAGTTAATTTATTTAACAAATGCTACCACTTTTCTAACAAAAGCATTCACTCAGTTACATTGAAATCTAATTACTAATAACAATTAGATGGCTGTAATCACTCTATGATATACTTATACAGCTGATACTTATATTATTTTAAAACATGATTTGGTAAAACAATTTTTACTATTTGTTTAGGTTATTTTAGCAACAGGAATTGAATTTAATTAGAAATGTTACTACATTTCTAACTGAGCAATCAGTCACGTTATATGAAATCTAAAAATTGTAAATTAACCTTGAGATTTAAATTTTGAAAAATCAATTTTCAACGTTACAATATATAGAAGGTTTCCTCCAAATTTCAAGTTTGAAACAAACACAGTTTAAGCTGTGTATTGATTATGGATTAGTCAGACAATCATGGCATTTATATTTATCAAATACATAACCTAATATAACTAATATAAATGTTTAACATAGATTTAAAGCCTAAGTAAGGATCACTATGTTGTTATAAGGGTATGCATATTTTCCTTAAGGCTTCTTAAATGTCTGAATGGATAACTAATTACTCTATGAAAATTTGTAAGGGTTTTCTCTATAATGGGGAAACCTATGTGCTCATGGTTTCCTGATTGATTAGCTACATAACTACACTTGGTACATTTGAAAGATTTTACCAAAATTGGTAAGCATGTGCCTTTCAACATTTTTTTTTTCTGAAGCTGAATAACAACACTCAAGATATTTGTAGTGTTTTTCACCAGAATGTGTAGGCATTAGGATTTTAAGCTTTACTGATTGTGCAGCTGAATAATTCTGGGAACATTTATAAGGTTTTTAGCCAGAATGAGTTCCCATACGGATTTCAAGCTTATCTGATTGTGCAGTGAATAATTACACTGGGATCATTTGTAAGGTTTATCGCCAGAATGGGTACCCACATGAAGTCATAAAGACTTACTTTTTCTGAACAATTACCTAAAGCTGAACAATTATACTGGGAACATTTAAATGGGTTTTAACCAGAATGGGTACGCATATGCATTTTAAGATTATTTTTGTCTGAAGCTGCATAAATACACTGGGAACATTAATAAGATTTTACACCAGAATGGATATGCATATGAATTTTAAGCCTTCCTGGTTATGGAGATGAATAATTACATTGGTTATATTTGTAAGGTTTTTCACCAGAATGGGTACGCATATGGATTATAAGGCTTCCTTTTCCAGAAGCTGCATAATTACATTGGGAACATTTATAAGGATTTTCACCAGAATGGATGTACTTATCATTTTAAGATTTCTTTTGTCTGCAGCTGGATAGTTACAAGGGGAATATTTATAAGGTTTTTTCACCAGAATGGGTACACATATGAATTTTAAGCTGTCCTGATTATGCAGCTGCAAAATTACACTGGGAACATTTAAAAGGTTTTTCGCCAAAATGGGTACGCATATTGGTTTTAAGACTTCTTTTATTTGAAGCTGAATAATTACACTGAGAACATTTATAAGGTTTTTCACCAGAATGGATGTGCAAATGCACTTTAAGTTTACTATTGTATGAAGCTGCGTAATTACACTGTTAACATTTAAAAGGTTTTCCACCAGAGTGGGTACCCATATGGGTTTTAAGATGTGCTGATTGTGCAGCTGAATAATTACACTGGGAACATTTAAAAGGTTTTTCACCAGAATGGGTACGCATATGGCATCTAAGAGTCTCTTTTTGTGAAGCTGCAAAATTACACTGGGAGCATTTATAAGGTCTTTCACCAGAATGGGTGCGAATATGAACTTTAAGCCTTCCTTTTTCTGAAGCTGCATAATTACACTGGGAGCATTTATAAGGTTTTTCACCAGAATGGGTACGCATATGGGTTTTAAGATGTGCTGATTGTGCAGCTGAATAATTACACTGGGAACATTTAAAAGGTTTTTCACCCCAATGGGTACGCTTATGGGTTTTAAGATGTTCTGATCGTGCAGCTGAATAATTACACTGGGAGCATTTATAAGGTCTTTCACCAGAATGGGTGCGAATATGAACTTTAAGACCTCCTTTTTCTGAAGCTGCATAATTACACTGGGAGCATTTATAAGGTTTTTCACCATAATGGGTACGCATATGGGTTTTAAGATGTCCTGATTGTGCAGCTGAATAATTACACTGGGAACATTTAAAAGGGTTTTCACCAGAATGGGTACGCATATGGATTGTAAGGGTTTCTTTTCGTGAAGCTGCAAAATTACACTGAGAGCATTTATAAGGGTTTTCACCAGAATGGGTATGCATATGGGTTTTAAGATGTCCTGATTGTGCAGCTGCATAGTTACACTGGGAGCATTTATAAGGTTTGTCACCAGAATGGGTACGCATATGGGTTTTAAGATGTCCTGATTGTGCAGCTGAATAATTACACTGGGAACATTTAAAAGGTTTTTCACCAGAATGAGTACGTATATGGATTTTAAGCTTTTCTGGTTGTGGACATGAATAATTACACTGGGAACATTTATAAGATATTTCACCAGAATGGGTACGCACATGCATTTTAAACTTTTGTGATTGATTTGTTGCATAATTACACAGGGAATATTTGTAAGGTTTTTCACCAAAATGGGTACACAAACGTGATTTGACGCTTCCGGATAGTTTAGCTGCACAAATACACTGTGAACATTTGTAAGGTATAAAGTATGTTTTAGAACTGGTTAAGTATGCTGCTGAAAAATCCCATTTTAGACTCTTATATGGTCTTTTATGAATGTGTTTTTTTAAATGCATTATAAAGTCGTATATCTTTGCCCCTATATAAAGACATTGTTCACATTTGAATATCTTATTCGTGTCTTTCTTGATGGTCACCCAGAGTGGAGACATTACTGATGCCTTGTAGTTGCAAATTATGTGTCCATTTTGCAAGAAAGGGTTGTAATGCATTACTGGTTTATCAGAGCCTGGATACATTCTGTCAATGTTCTTCTTGTTGGTCCAATTTGATTTTACTGTTGCCATATGCTTCAGAATACACAATATCTGAAAATTGAGAATTATTTTGTCATTTTTAATATTTTACCACACAATTTCTAAAGTCCTATTATTATTTACGACTTTAGACAATAACATTTATTATTAAATAAAGATATCCAGACAATATATTCCTATATAGAGAGAATAAATAGTCATTTATTTAGTGACTTTAAAATTGTGTTTTGCTACTCCAACTTAGCTAGTGTTTATACATTTATTTCCCAGAACTACTGCATTATAACTTCCCAATAGTTTAAGAATTTTTTTTCATTGCGAAAAACCTATGTTGATCATCATTGCCTAACAAAACAATTAAAATTTAAGTAAAAAATAATTAATAAAATGAATAATGAAGTAATATATTAAAACAAATCACAAATAATAATTTATATATATATATATATATATATATATATATATATATATATATATATATATATATATATTCGTGATATTTTACGTTATCCATTGTTTTTCCGTTGCACTGATTTTATGAAGTTAATATATTACTATTGTAAGTAATTTTGTCCACCATTAAGTGCAATAATTTTACCTTGAGTGATGAGGCACCTTTCGGTCACTTGACCATTGTCGAATCACTCATTCGAGAGTGATTCGACAATGGTCAAGTGACCGAAAAGATCCTCATCACTCAAGGTAAAATTATTGCACTTAATGGTGGACAAAATTACTTACAATAGTAATATATTAACTTCATATATATATATATATATATATATATATATATATATATTTATACAGTACAGTCTCACTAATCCGGACTCAATTCGTGTCCGGATTAGACATAAAAAGCCAAACAAATGCATACAATATGTGTTTTAGGCAGGGAAACATATTAAAATTCAAGTTTTAGTGAAATTGAGGCCTAAATATAGCTTACAGTAGAGTATTTCATAACTTATTTAGTAAAAAATCCTGTAATTGTAACAGAAAAGTTATGACATGAATAAATATCAAAGCATCTTTCTCGTTGAATAAATGCATTCACATAAAGTTATTTACACTATACTGTATAAACGCACAAAAAACTCAAACAAAAATGAAACTGAAACAAAAATAAACTTTAAAAAACTTAGTGAAAAAAGTCCGTAATGTTCTTTTGTTTTAACGATGAATGACGTTGTTTCACAGTACGATATCGTAGCCGTTTCAAGGTCAGTAGCTTCGCAGTTGACGTATCACTTGTTTCTCATCATGAGTTGGGCTGACCGGTTCGTCTGTGTAGTCTTCCTCTTCCGAGCTGTCATTTTCTGCGTTTGCAGTGCACACCGCGACGATTTTATCCTCGTTGAGCACTTGATGACCAATGTCATTATCACTGATAATCCACTCGGAAATATCAGCATCTTTCAACTCGGCACAACCCTCCATTTGTTGAAAAATCTGAACAAATTCAGCATCGTCATTAGTAGGTTGACTGTCGGTTTTTTCACTTTCCTGTGACATTTCAGGCCACAATTTTTTCCAGTTCTTTTGGAGTGTAGACGGTTGACTTTCTTTCCAAGATTCTGTAGCCATATAAATGGCATCCTTTATAGTCACTTTTTTAAGAATTTCAATAAATTCTGTAGCTGGATCTGCTTCATGTTGTTCCAAAAGCGATAAAATTAACTTTTTCCTATATTGCCTCTATCACGCCCTGGTCCATCGGCTGAATGAGAGCCGTGACGTTAGGAGGAAGAAATTTAACAAAAATGTCACCATGACGCAATTCTTCTTCATTTGGGTGGCATGAGGCATTATCAATTAGTAAAACCCCGCTTTTCGAGAGTTTTTTCTCTTTTAAAAACTTTTCTGTTGTTGGAACAAAGTTTTCAAAAAAACCAGTCCTTAAAAATTTGACTGCTCATCTACTCTGATTTTTGGAACTTGTATTGGGGCGGTAGAACAATTAAATTTAAATTTTTAAAAACTCTAGGCTTTGCGGATTTCCCTATCACCAAAAGTGGAAATTTTAGATCGCCAGAAGCATTACTGCAGGGCAGCAAAGTCATACGTTCTTTCCTAACTTTATGGCCTTTTTGCTAGTGAATCTAATTTGGAATCTAAAGTTTTTTTTTGGAACATTTTATAATTTAATCCGGTTTTGTCAGCGTTGAACACCTGACAAGGTTTTAAGTTTTCATCTCTGAGAAACTTGCCAAATTTGTCTTTGAATTTTTCACTGGCATCACTGTCACCTGACAAAATTTCACCACTTATTCCGAGTTGACGGATGCGTAAAATTAGGGTCTCCTTTTAACTTTTCATTCAGTTTCAGCATGATCGTTTGTAAATTTACACCCGATAATGGAACACCATGTTCCCGTTGTTGGCAAAACCAAACATACAAAGCATCATCTAGGGTTTCATTTTTTTTGTTTTAAATGACAACTGAGCAGATATCTTGTGAGATGCAGTAAAGGTGGCATCCGTCCGACAACACAACTGACCTGACGCCAGACGGATAGACTGTCTATCCGTTGAGTCAGCGGTCCTTTATCTTTCGTTTATCGCAAGATGTCTCTGATGTCACGTGCGTTGTAGTGTGAATATATTGTGTGAATATATATATGTGAATATATATAATGTGAATATATTTTTTCAAAGAAGTTTTTCGTACTTTAATAGGCAAAAGAAACAAAAAATATGGTAAATTCATATTTTAATGAATAAATTATATTATTTGTCTATTAGAGTAGGAAAACCCCTTTAAAAAGTAACAAATATAGACGTATAAAAATAAATATTTTTGTGGACGGCAGACTGATTGTGCACTGTAAAATACTATAACTAAACAAAAGTTTTGGGCCGTCTGGATTAGCTGGTCGTCCGGATCATCGGAGACTGGATTAGCGAGACTGTACTGTATGAATGTATGTGTACACCTTATGCATTACTAAACCATTGAAAAGAAGATAATGAAATTTGGAGGGAGTGGTTAATTTATTCCCAGGATGGTTCGTGTAAAGTTTGGTATAAATCCATTCACAGGGCTTCGTCCTAGAGATATATGATGGTTCAAAAACTAATATATGTATGTGTGTATATATGTTTATTATACACACCTAAACTGCTGAACAGAAGTTAATATAATATGAAGAGGTTGTTCAACATAATCATAGACTGATTCGTTTGAAGTGTGGTGCTGATCTATCAACAGGACACCGCCCCAGAGGTTTAGGATGGTTCAAAAACTGATGTAAGTATGTATGTATCTTATGGACGCCTAAACAGCTGACCAGAAGTTAATGAAATTTTGTGGGATTGTTTAAATTATTCTCAGGATGGTTTGTATGATGTTTGGTGTAGATCCATCCACAGGGCTCCGCACCAGAGGCTTAAGATGGTTCAAACACTGATGTATGTATGCATGTAGGTATATATGTATCTTATGGACACCTAAACCGCTGAACAGAAGATATTATAATTGGGACGGATTTTCTAACATAATCCCAGAATAATTTGTGTGAAGTTTGATGCAGATACATTAACAAGACTCCAACCCAGAGGTGTATGATGGTTAAAAAACTGATGTATGTATCTTATGAACGCCTGAACTGCTGAACTAAAGTTAAAGAAATTTAGAGTGTTGTTTAAAATATTCTAAGATTGGTTCGTGTTATCTTAGATACAGATCCATCCATAAGACTCCACCCTAGAGGCTAAGGATGGTTCAAAAACTGATGTACAGCTGAAATCATAGGTGGCAAGTTTAAAGCAGAGAAGGTCTTTATTCCACGTACACCGATGATTTAATCTGATTTCAAATAACTACAATTTCCTTTGTGTCTTGCAATCTCAATGACTATAAACAAGGCCACAAGGACAATGATTAACGATTGCTGGATTATATTTGGAACATTCTTGTTTTTCTTAGAGACAATTATATATTTCGTGCTCATGTGTTGCAACACCTAAAAATGTTTATGTTTATACGCCTAATGAAATGACAAAAAACATTGTCTATCCTCTAGCATTACGCTATATCAAATATAATTATTTATATTTTCCTATGTTAAATAGAACAGACCAGAAAAATCTGCGATTGTGAAACACTGTTTAGAGGAAAAGCACCAGTTGAAAGTAGATGATGTAACCCTGTTTAAAAACATTGTTAAGTGTAGTGAATTGGATGCGTGGGAAACTTTATATATTAATAAGTATAAAAATAATATTGTAAATAATGAATCCGGCCCTATTCAAAATTCTATATTAATATAATTATTGTTACACGAGAAAATTTTACTGTAACTTTTTGGTTAAAATCTTGAAATAATAAAGCTAAAAATAGCTTTAGGACATGTTTAGGAATGTTCCATATTAATATAAAGGTGTTTTAGGAATCTATACTTTTACCTTTTTCATATTTTAAGTACAGTTTGTATATATATGGGACATAAAAAATTACTTTTGGTAAATGTTTACATTCGCAAATCCAGCTAAGTATTAGTCTGGAATGTTAGGAAACATGTACTATTTTCATTATTATTTTTCTGCGTGTCTCAGAAAGTTGTTTTTTTTATCAATTTTTGTAAAAATATAGTCTTAATGACGTTGGTGTTAAAAAGTTTTTTTCATCTTAAATTACTCGTTTTAATCTACAGAACATGAATATCGACTTTTCTTTTCGCGGAAAATACGGAAAGTTACTTTTTCACATTTTAAATGTTATCTTGTAATGACATGTATTGCGTAAACAAGTCTTATTGATATTGTTAAAAATTAATTATTTTTTTTACTCATTTCAATGTGTAGAACACGTATATAAATTTTTTTCTGTGGAAAACACAAAAAGTTAATTTTTCTGCACATTTTGTGTTAGTCTGTAGTAGCATGTATAGCGTGAGCCAGCCGCGCAGTAACTACAGCGCACTGTACTACATCAAAGTCAGTTTATTTTATACTAAACTTAAAATCTAAATATTTAACTTTTGGTTATATTTTTATACAGCATAACTATATACCTACTAAGTATCCAGTAAGGGTAGATTTAGTTATAATGTTATTCAACTTTACTATCCACCTATATTGAAATATACCTATGAAGTATTTAGTCAGGATAGATTTGGTTATATTTTTATACATTACTATATACCTACATTAAAATATACCTATGAAGTGTCAAGTCAGGATAGATTTGGTTATAATTTTATTCAACATTATTATCTACCTATATTAAAGTATACCTACAAAGTATCCAGTCAGGATAGATTTAGTTATAATTTTATACAACATTACCATCTACCTATATTAAAATATACCTATGAAGTATCCAGTCAGGATAAATTTGGTTGTAATTTTCTGCATCGGCAATAAGTCTAAATATTTACCAAAATTACAACCAAATCTATCCTGACTGAAGACTTCGTAGGTATACTTTAATATAGGTAGATAGTAATGTTAAATAAAATTATTACCAAATCTATCCTGACTGGATACTTCGTAGGTATATTTGAATATAGGTAGATAGCAATATTGAATAAAATTATAACCAAATCTATCCTGACTGGATACTTTGTACATATATTTTAATGTAGGTATTTAGTAATGTTGTATAAAATTACAAATCTAGAGGCGGTGCAGTGCGTTGTAGCTACTGCGTGCTTGGTTCACGCTATAGGCATACATGGCTTTACAACTTAACATTTAAAATGTAAAAGAAGGAACTTTCCATACTTTCCGCAGGAATAAAGTTGCTATTCGTGTTCTACAGATTAAAACTAGTAATTTAAGACAAAAAAAATGTTCACCATCAACGTCATTAAGACTATATTTTTACCTCAATTTTTATTTGGACAAAAAATTCAGTGCCCAGTAGTAAGTTGTGTAACAGGAATGATACAGTGACATCACAATTGTAATTGGTGTTTTAGGAATCCAAACTTTGGTAAATACACAGATTGCTGATCTCCAATAAAATGCGCATAAAATGAATCAACTACATGTCAGAAGCTATAATAATGACTATTAATTTTGTTATTGCAAAGGAAGGTTAGGTTTATTAACTATATTGAAATATACCTACGAAGTACTAGTAGGTACTGCTACTGCACACTGAATTTTTTACCCAACTAAAAATTGATAAAAAACAACTTTCCGACAAAAAAAAATAGGGTAAATGTTTACATTTCTAAACCGGCCCTATATTTGCATGAAACATTCCGAAATATGTAAAAAGGCTATTTTAATTGATATCTGTTTTTTGCTCAGAAACATTATTTTCTCCTAATTTAAAGGTAGTTAAATTTTCAGCGTGGAAGCATCAGATGTGATTAGGTTGCCTGCCTCGGGGAGGAATACACTGACATCACAAATGTATTGACTTCACCTAATACCTTTACACTTGGATGATGTGTAGCAGGTAATTGGTAATTCAAGGCCCGGTTTAGAAATGTTATTACCAATGTTGTGAATACTGTACTACTCTGGATGTCTTCCACACAATTATTAATGCCTAAAAGCAAACGATGTTTATTTACCTTGTTTTCGGTAGTAATATCGGAACTCGTTTTTAAACCACATTATTGTTTGATTTGTACTAAATTGATTGTTGAAAACACATAACACAAATTTAAGACACTAAAATTTAAAACAAATATACAGTACTATGGAATGGTTAGACATTTCCTGCTCTAAACCACGGAGCACAAAAAATAACACAACCCAAAGCACATTACTTCTGTCCTCGCTGTTCGAAACAGCTACAGTAAGGCAAGACGTAAAGTGAAACGCAGGTGGCGTAGCGTAAGCAACGCAACACACGGCAGAAAACTATGCGAAACTGGTTTTTATCTAGAACGGTGGTCATTCGGCTAAATTACTTGTTATAATTTCAGTTATTGATACTCAATTGCAAAACTCAGGTTGCAAAACCAACAGTTATTGAAGTTAATATTTCCTAAGTTATTTTACATTTTTGGCTGTAATAAAAAACAAATTTTGTATGAACCAATGATTGACTAGATGATGTACAAGTTTCCTCAGATGAGTTTCAGAGTTCGGAAATGTTTTACTGCCCTTTGTGGTTCCCCAAATAAACAATGTATGATTACCACAGTATTTATACAGCTTTATTCCTGTTATAATTATTTCCTTTTAAAATAGAACAAATACATTACTTTTTAACTATAACACTTTTGAGAACTTTTCCCCAGAAAACCTCTTTTCTTATAATGTATTTAACATTACCTACAGCGAGGCACAGGCCAAAATTTCATCCTTGGAGGGTGGGAGGTGTATTATAAATCTACTGGGAGGGAGATTTAGTGCTGCACACAAAAAGTGATCTGGTTAGTGGCGCAGTAAAGATATTATTTCGGGTAAGCCCATACCAGGAGTAGGGGTATTAAAAACCACCAGAAAAAGAGTATCTGGGTATGCTTCTTCAAAACTTAAAAAAATATAATGGCTAGAATCATCTTTTATTGTATAAAACCCTTTATTAATTGAAGTAATTACTGAATAAACAAACATTTTAAAAACAACACTAGAATGGCAATTAGAATTCTCATAATTTACATTCTAATAATTTACGTTTAGTTATTAAAATATTTTCAAAAATTCCAAATTATTTTATATTCTGATACTGCAAGCCATAATATAATCTACTTTTAACATTTTTAAGTGTTCGAGTCAGCGCTCGAAGTTTAAACGTGTTACCGCGGCCTATATTCAAACGCTCAGCTGGCCTGTACAGTGATGGTCACGTGATGTCTGATCTGCCAATCGATGTATGGATTTGAGTATTGATTTCTGTGGCTTCTCTGATCCCCCTCCCTTAGCTCGCATTTCCGTAAGTTAGTCGCCCGTTGTCTCTGAACCTTCGTACGGTTAACAAGCCTTAGTAAAGTACCTCGTTGCGTAAAGTTGCACCACATGTGCAAAGTGCCGTTTTTGACCGTGAAAACCTCGTACAAGTGTTAAAACTGTTCGTCTTAATGTGTGTTCGTGTGAACGAGTTATTATATACGTTATTTGCGGATTATTGACTTTAATTTACAATCGCCGTTTTGTAAGATCCTTTGTGCCGTTACGCGCCATAGTTATAAATGACTTTAGGATTTTAAATGCAGCTTATTGACTTCTCGTTTAAGTTCTAGTTTGACCTCGCCTGGCTAGGATTCCTACAAACTGGGTACCCAGGACTTCTACAGCTACGAGATCTACGACCACTTCAATTTTGCCCTTTCTTGCTTCACGAGGGTAAGTGCTGCATAAGCTTAAGTACTTATAATTCATTTATGTGTAAATTCAGTGCGAATTATTCTGTTATTAAATGTGCTTGTACGGAACCAATTATGGCGTTCAAACTTTCGTAATTGCGTGCTCAGCGATTGAAGTAAGGCACATTTGCCGCAGCTTATTATTGTTACTGAACATCTCTATTGTATTATTTCGGATCTTTCTCGAACCTCGCTTTCTTCTCATTTTAGCTAAGCGCCAGTCGCTTCATTTGGTCCTCCGGGCCGGATAGATTAAATTCAAATTCATTTGATTTATATGATTCATGCAATCTTACCAAGTGTTGCGCAACCTTTGATTTCTGATTTCCTTTGTGCGAGTTACACGCGCGGGAAGTTAGTCATACGTGACGTCATAGGTATACGTCACTTGATTTTGATTTGCTTTGTGATGAGGAAATATTTTACGTTTATTAAACTATACAGTCCACTTACCGCTATTTAAAAAAATTTGTGAAATTAATTTGTGTTGCGTTTTATTTGTGAACTTTATTAAATTATTTATGATGGCAATTAATACTGAATATTACCTCGCTAAAATAAAAAATATATTAAATGATTTGGAACAAGTACAAACCCTTCTTGACGATAAAGAGATGCCGGAAGGCATCGCTCGAGAAATAAGACGCATTCAGGCCAATTTCGTGGATACTTATGAGATATTAGAACAAACGTTCGCCACCCAGGTGGCAAGTTTAGCTGAAAGTGCGTTTAATATCAAAAGACAATTTCAGGACGTGTATTTGCCCATGTTAGCAAAATACCCTAACCTTATCAAGGCAGAGGTGACATCAACCTCGCCCGTCAAATCAGCTGTAGGTTCACCTAACCTCCCTAGTATTGCGTTGCCTATTTTTTCAGGAAACAACAGTGACTGGACGGACTTTATAACAATGTACGATTCAATGGTCCATTGCAACGACAGTCTTAGTAATATACAGAAATTCCAATATCTGAAATCTGTACTTAAAGGCGACGCTTTAGCAATTGTCACAGGCTTGATAATATCTGAACAAAATTACAGCATTGCATATCGAGCTTTGCGCAATCGGTACGCTAACCCACGCCGTTTGGCTGACCACTATTTTAAAATTATTCAAGACTTTAAACAAATTAAGAATGCTTCGCAAACTGAACTGAACCGCTTCTTGACCGCGCATTCAAACGCTGTGTGTGCGTTGAAGGTTATCCAGCTAGATGATTTGGCTGATTTCCTGCTTTTTCAGATGTCCATTAATAACTTGGACCCCCAGACTAGATTAAATTTTGAAACGAGGCTAGGCACAAATCGTATGCCTACGTACAAACTGTTGAATGATTTTATAACGGAACAGGCCAGGGCTCTAGAGTTGTTGGATCAACCGCCTGCCGCCGCTTCTACTAACGCGAGAGCTGCTCAACAACCCCGCATACTGGTGTCGTCAGTGAATGAGTCTGATTCGCAAGGGGCCCGTGATTTAAATTTTGACCGACTGGAACCTGACCTTAACACGGCACATAGTACAATTGTCCAGCCTTCGGTTTCGCCCGACAATTCTATTACACCTAAGGCTACGCAATATGTATACGAGCCTAGACGTGCTGCGTCAGGCCCTACACGGCCATTCAACGGGCCGCGCCCCGTAAATATACCTCCTGTTATGAACACTCCTCGGATGTCAGTATTTCGTCACCGATTACCACCGCTTCACATGAATCAATCCCATGTTTCTACGACACACGCAGGCATGTGTTATTATTGCGGAGAAGGACATCGCATCATTGACTGTCAATCCTTTCTCGAACTGCCTTCTGTGGCACGCCAGGATGCCATCATGAAATTACAACGGTGCTTCAATTGTCTTGGCTCCCATTTCCGAGCTAAATGTAAGTCCAGCCAACGCTGCAAGCAGTGCAACGAGGCACACCATACTTTGTTACATAACAACTCTCCTGCACGACAACGACTAGTTTCACCGCGACACCCTCGTTCAACAGCTAGACCCGACCTCGCTACTCAATCGCTACCGCATGCTCTTTCTTGTAATATTGAAGCTCCTCTCGCTCTGTTAGGCACCGCGCAGGTCATCATTCAGGACCATTACGGTCAACCTCGTTCCTTTAGAGCTATTATTGACCCCGGCAGTCAGATATCTGCCGTTACTAAGAAAGCAAGCGTCCTGTTGAGCCTACCTACTCGGAGTTCAAATATGTCTTTGATCGGTGTCGCCGCCAAGACCACACGTATCCACGAGTACGTTACGTTGATTTTATTCTCGCGGCATGACCCTGGTGTAATGCTAACTACTGAAGCCGCCGTGCTTAACCACATTACTGACCCGCTGCCGGCTACTAGGTTAGCCTCTCAAATAAGTGCTCAATACCAGCATCTACCTTTAGCTGACCCTCATTTCGACTCGCCTGCCGGTGTTGACATTATACTGGGGGCAGATGTTTTCACCCAAATACTCACTAATGGGCCTTGCACTATCATTCATGGCCAGCCCTCTGCGCTTAACACTCGTTTAGGTTGGGTCATTATGGGATCCATACCGTATAGTATGCCCCATCAACCTAGAGTGTTCATTACCTCGCTACAGTCTATTGATGACAATATTCGACGGTTTTGGGAAGTCGAAGAAGTGACTGAGGCTAAATCTTTGAGCCCTGACGAACAGCTTTGTGAAAGCCTGTTTACTACAACTACTGAACGCGATGAAGTCGGGAGATATGTTGTTGCCCTCCCCTTCAAACCTGACGCTGTAACACTTAAGTCAAACCGCAACGTTGTCCTCGCTAGTTATCATGCTTTAGAACGACGTTTAAGTCGTCAGCCGGAGGTAGCTCGGCAATATCATCAATTCATGACAGAATATATGACTCTGGGTCATATGTACCCCGCGCTTAATACTTCTAACTATTTGATCCCGCATCATTGTGTTTTTAAGACCACCAGTTCTACTACTAAGTTACGAGTAGTATTCAACGCATCCTCGCCTGATTGTAACGCGAATTCTTTAAATCAGCAATTGCTTTCCGGTCCTAAACTTCAGAAGGACCTGTCTAACGTCATCATTTCCTTTCGCCTGTATGTTCACGCCGTTTGTGCTGATCTTAAAATGATGTACCGACAAATTGCCGTGCGCCCAGCTGATCGCTGTCACCAGCACATACTATACCGACCGACGCCTCAATCTCCGCTTGTGGAATACGAGTTAGCTACTGTCACGTACGGACTAACCCCGTCTGCGTATTTAGCGTTGCGGACGCTTGAACAACTCGTAAAGGACGAAGGTAGCCGATACCCTGCCGCGTCGCAAGCAATACTTCAGCAGACTTATGTTGATGATGTTGTCACTGGCGCCGATACACCCGAAGATGCCAAGGAATTGATACAGCAGCTCATTAACATTTTCGCACTCGCCGGCCTGGAACTCAGGAAATGGTCATCAAGTGATCCTGCACTATTGTCAACACTACCTTCCGCTCATCTGGAGAACCCGCTACTGTTCCAGGACGATTCTACCGCCATCAAAATACTGGGACTGCAATGGAATCCTACCTCGGACTCGTTCTCCTACCAGAGTCAGAATTTCGTTTCGGTGCCTACGAAACGCACCATACTATCTTATGTCGCTCGGACTTTCGACCCGCTTGGCTTCTTAACGCCTATTACTTTCTGGATCAAATGCTTTCTCAAACGTTTGTGGCTCGAAAGGTTATCATGGGATGAACCTTTGCCAACCGCGCTTCTAAATCAATGGGACAGCTTCATTGTTCAATTCGCCAGTTTGTCTTCTATCCAAATACCTCGACACGTTGGCACACGAGCTGCCAAGCATCACCTGTTAGGGTTTTGCGATGCTTCCGAAGCTGGATACGCAGCAGCTATATATTTGAGAACCGAATGGAATGGAGTCGTTACCGTTAGCATTCTGAAGGCTAAGAGCAGGGTAGCTCCAGTTAAACCGATCACCATACCTCGCATGGAGCTTTGTGGCGCAGTCTTGCTAGCCAAACTCTACAAGTCCGTTCAGCCCGTTTTGAATTTTGTGTCCGACTCCGAGACGGTTTTCTTCACCGATTCTGAAATTGTGTTGTATTGGATCAACACCCCGCCTTATTTATTGAAGACTTTTACTGCCAACCGCGTCACTGAAATCGTTTCAAATACCTCCATGGACCGTTGGTTCCATGTCTCGACTGCTGATAACCCCGCGGACGTTGCTTCCCGTGGGTGTCTACCTAACCAGCTTGCTGAACATCCGCTGTGGTGGCACGGCCCACCATGGGCGCTACAATGTCCTACTGCGTGGCATTTGTCTAAGCCGACCGGCCTTAACCCGGACCAGACCGAACATAAATCTGAACCTAGACTGCTATGTACGGCCGTTCAAGAGCCTAATCGACTATTGACAACTATAGAACGACATTCGAACTTAATTACTCTTCACCATGTTTTCGCTTACGTCCTGCGGTTTGTGAATAATTGCCGTCGTAAAGGCCAGACTACTAACCACGGTCATAACACCCGCTACAAGGCCAAAGTCGCCTTGAGTAAAACTTCATTTACTACGCCTTCGGTGCAGGAGTTAAGTAACGCCAGAGATCTCTGCGTCAAGCTCATACAAGAGCTGGCCTTCAGCGCAACATTGCAACGGCTCCGTCGTGGCGCTCAAATCATCGATCCGCTCCGCAGCCTAACGCCATTTGTCGACGCCCAGGGCTTACTCAGGGTGGGCGGAAGACTTAATCATTCTGAGATGTCGTATGAATCTAAGCACCCCCTTCTGCTTCCTAAACATCATCAGTACGTCAACTTGATCTGCGATCATTACCACAAGTTAGCCTTACATGCCGGACCGCGCACCACTCAAGCGCTGATTAACGGCGAATTTTGGATTATTGCGTTACGCTCCTTACTTCGACAACGCATTCATGCGTGCATGCGGTGTTTCCGTCTACAATCTAAGCCTCGTCCACCTATGATGGCTGCTTTACCATCATCTAGAGTCACTCCATCGCCGCCTTTCTGCAGGGTGGGAATTGATTTCGCTGGACCCTTTGACACAAAGGCAAATCATTTGCGTACCTCGAAGCTTTTAAAATCTTATCTTTGTCTATTTGTCTGCATGGCTACTAAGGCTGTGCACTTGGAGATGGTATCCGACCTATCCACCGATGCCTTTCTCGCAGCTTTACACCGTTTCACGTCAAGACGAGGGCTACCCTCTGATATTTATTCTGACAACGGCACGAATTTTGTTGGAGCCGCGAACCGCCTGAGTGAGGTCTACCAACTGCTTGACCACTCGAAATCGCTTATCAAGCGCAAACTCGCCGACCAACGCATTGAATGGCACTTCAACCCTCCAGCCGCACCCCATTTCGGCGGACTTTGGGAGGCTGCCGTCAAATCCGCTAAAGGACTTATGCAACGCACGATTGGTAATACGGTATTAAACCCTGAGGAATTGTCTACGTTGTTTACCCGGATAGAGGCTATTCTTAACAGTCGCCCTATTTTCGAGGTTTCGCCTGACCCCAGCGAAGTATCGTCTTTCCTCACTCCCGGACATTTTCTTATTGGACGTCCGCTCCTTGCACTTCCGGAGAGATGTTACCCCGAACCGCCTCTTAAATCTCGTTGGTCCATGATTCAGCAAATGACCAACCGTTTCTGGAAGACTTGGTCTACTCAGTACCTGCATTCGCAGATTCAACGCCGCAAGTGGCACAAGAACTCCTCACCGCTTCAGGAGGATCAACTCGTCTTCATCACTGGAGAGCATCCGAGCCCCCTTCATTGGCCTATGGGTCGGATCATACATCTACATCCTGGACACGACCAAGTATCCCGTGTAGCTACTGTCAAAACCTCGCA